>NMRB01001152.1:33202-87563 GCA_002633025.1 Notospermus geniculatus | reverse complement strand
TTTCCAGAATGTCCTTCGACCAAGAGATACTACGAAGCTAAGTGTATCCCGAGTAAGTAACGCACGTTGTATTATTAGGGAGGTTGAGATCAACGACTTATCACGGATCCTTATACGTATACGGATAGAATTTTGTACAACGAGGATACATTTTGTGTACATTTCGATCCGTATACGTATAAGGATCCGTGATAAGTCACTGATCTCAACCTCCCTATTAACTCAATCCTTATTCGCTGACCATTCCAGCGGCTCTGATTGGCTATCGGGATTCATAATGTGAAGCACTTTGAGCACTTTAATTAACCATGTAAAACGCTGTATAAAGGGGTTCTCATAAACGTCACAAATCGAGATAAGATCACATTCTGAGGGCGGTGTGACAGGGATCATTGTCCACGTGGAATTTAAGTCCGGTTTTAATGTTCAACGAGGGAGTTATTATGATACATGTATATGGCTAAAGAGACCACGACCATTCGATCATAGCCATACAATAGCAGACTATTGTCTCCGGGACTTGCATCCCTAGGACGTTTTTCTCTGTTACACCTGTATTCGAAACAGCTCGATTGTTATAATGACTGGCTCGATGGATTCTGACTCACTGCTCTCCACCACCTGGATTTCATGGGTTGATGTTGCGTTGGGACGAGGTTGATTTGGAAAATCGAGGCAGAATTTTCGTCAATAAAGCGACTCACTAACCACTTTTTCAAATTTGATATTTTCAGATGCATGCCCAAGTAAGTTCACCGTCAACACAACTGTATGAAATAATGGTTTGGCGTTTGATGACATTTTTAGTATGATTACGTAATTTTTCACTCACATGAATGACGATCGATTTTAGCAAATTCAAATTCAAATTCAAAATTGGTTTATTAACGGATGTTCGACTGGTCATTCAGCCGGTTCAGTGGGCTTTAAAAACACCCCGATCTTGCGTTCGACGCCGACCCCGTCGCGCGATTTGGTCGGTGTCCGATCGCGAGACTGTCATTTCATAACGGGTCGCCGTCGCTGAAGTACATGTACGCTGGAATGGGGAACTTTTCTGCCGTCGGTGGCCGTAAGAGGCCGCCTGTTACCGGTCCTAGAACGTCGCAAAATTTGACGTCAAGTGCGTGAGCCACGGCGTCCACGTCATTATGGACGACGTTGTGGCATGCATTTCTGCCCTGTGACGTCAAATTTCATGACGTTCTGGGACCGGTAACTCGTAGCGGCCTCTGACGGCTCCAAAGTTCCTCATATGAACCAACTCCGCGAAGTCGGCGTCCAGATTTTGATCGCGCGTCGGACGCCGATGGTCGTGCGTCGAAGTACATGTAGGCTTACGAACCAGGCTTAACCCGTCTCTCTCTTTTCTTTAAGCTTTCTAATTCTTCCGTTCACCTACCAAGGCGTCGGCCGGCAGTACATAGAAAAAAGAGCCGACGAGAGTCACCAAGGTGTTATACCGAGAAGAATAAAAGGAACTGGGAATATTGCTGATTTCAACCCCGAATCTTATGATGTATAGAGTAGTTATTGCTCAATAAACCATCTCACTAGAAAATAAACACTTTCTTCTTTTGTTGGCAACAGCGGCTTCATAAGGAAGTACAGAGACAGTGGCGAAGTGCACGTTACAACGGCGTCTGTCACATTTGAGTTTACGGCTTCGATTTCCGACCTAACTAAAGCTCTCCCGCATGACGTCGTGGTTATTCATTCATTGTCCAAGTACATGTATTACTATCAAAAGCATCTTCTCAGACAATTATTTTACCTAAAGTTTTGTACCCACGGCCCGCTCACTTTGACCAGCTCAGCGTGTATGGTAGGCGAAGTGAATCATATTAATGGGAATATCACTAATTCAGTGGATTTATCCAATCAGAGACGGCGAGGTCATACATGTAAATGGGAATTATTAACTGTCATATATTCGAATTTGTGTCTAGACATTAATTCCAATATATGACTGAATCGTAATTTTTCTACTATCACAAAGGAATCAAAAATTAAAGTTTTAACTGTGAACGATGAAGTAGCTGAGGGATACACTTCATGTGTTGCCACCAGATGTCTCTCACTGCCTGAATCAACCAAGACCCTCCGCCTCGGGTTTAATTCCTTAAGCCACCGCGGCAATTTCTAGTCTCGTGGGTCGAGAAATGTGTCACGACTTTATCGACTAAGCATTCTAAAGGCCCGTTTACACTAGGTTGCACCAAGTTGCAAGTTGCTGCAACTTGCAACTTGTTGCAAACTACCGGGGACGGTTTACACATAGAAAAATCGATGCAACATCCAGCGTGATCGAGTTGCAACAAGTTGCATATCCGTTTACACATGCAACTTTTATGAAACTTTTTGGTCTCATCAGGTTTATGCAACAAGTTGCATGAAGTTGCATATGAAAAGTTGCATGTGTAAACGGGCCTTAACGTAACGTTTACGTGTATAAAAAAGATGCAAACTTAATGCGTTTTATGTCTTTTTTCAAAGATGCGTTTTCCCGTTCACTTCAAGGCGTCGAGTACAAAAACAAGTGTGCCCCTGGAAACACGCCATGGTGTTACACCGACAAGGACCAGAAGAACTGGGAATATTGCTGAGTGATTTCAACCCCGAATCTTACATGCATGATGTACATGTATAGAGTATCGAAAGTAGGGTGGTAACACCGATTTCTAAGATCAACTTTTTAATTTTAATTGTAAAGTACATGCTGTCTCTAGCTTACGGTAAAATAGGGAAAATATTAGCGCACTAGTATAAGAGTCAAATCAAAATCTGAAAATAAACAACAACATAACATGTACATGTGTAATTAAGAAAGCAGAGAAAGGGGTAGGCAAGCAGAGAGGAGGCAGACACATGTTTCCCTTACTGAATTCAAACCATATCAAAGAGGAAGTCAAGAATAGCTGTAAAAGCAGTGGCCTTGAAACGGCTCGAACAACATATCGACCTTGGGTACTCGGCAGGAGCCACAGACAGATGTCGCAAGAACAACAAACAAACCTCGTTCGATTTGCCAAGGGTCCACAGGATTGGCTGATTTCACCTGCTGCAGTTATAACGCCATCCCTTTCCAAGATATCCTCACTTGCAGGGACTTACCAGGAGAGAAAGTTTCTGTGCTGTCTGACCAAGGTAAGGTTTTATTTATTTGTACTTCGGCTCCGAAATTAAATATTCTTTTTTCCCAGTCATTTTGTAGCCACGAGTTGAAAATATTTCGACATTTTTTTTCCAAATCAGAATACAAATTACTCTGCCCCTTTGTCAACATTTGTACAGTCATAGACATAAGTTTATGTACACCTGATATCTCGAGTATTTCAAATACTACAGGGCCAATTTTGACACGGTTTGTTCCATTATGATAATACAACATGTCGGTCATGTTTCTGCATCAAAACTTTGGAATTTCAAAAAAATCGTAATTGAGCGCTTAAAATAAAAATTTATATTTTGAAATTTTATTGATAGAAGCTTTTGTAGTAGTTATGATAGAAAGGAGCTTCCCAATGATTTTGGTCTTTGTTTCATCAAAATCTGTGGTTTCTGAGATATTTGGAACGGTCAAAATTTTGATAATTTGTGATTTCCATGCTTGTCAAAAAAATGACGATATTAGATAAATCCAATCTCAAAATATAGGTTTTACCACGTTTGGCGACTTTTTGACGTTAACTGGGCAGAAATATTGCATATTTTGCAAAAATCAAAGTGTTGATAATTTGTGCCAAATTTCCAACCAATTTGCAGTGTCCTTTTTCACTGTGGTGGAGATCGTGATTTTGTAAATATTTATATTCAGTGACTTGATATCATCTTCCAATCAAAGACCAAAGAAAGACATCCATTGTATTGAATCCCTCTTCAGTTTATTCGGCCATCATGATTTCCTTCCACTTGCTGGCAATTTTGGTTGCGGTGGTCCTTCTCCAGGGTAAGACTAATTTATAGACTGTTTCTTCTCGGGAGGGTCAAACTGTGGGAGGTCTGTAAGGGTTCCAAGGACGAGAAAGAGATGATGTTTATCATCTTTTGTCCAAAACATTGTGCGGTTGTCATCATTTGGTACTGATATAGCGGAGGCCATTTTTCAACAACTCGAGTAACTCGAGTTGCAGCGGTTCGGGCTGAACTCCTACTCGACATGGCGTACTTCAAATTTGAAGTCATGAAAATCTAGTCTTACTCGGCCCGAGAGTTCCAGTCGAACTCGGCCAGTGAGAGAAAAAAATGACTTGATAATCACGTGACATGACTTGTTACGCTTCACAGAACAGTTCATTCAGAAAAGAGTTTTGATTTTGTGAAATTTTGCCACATTTTATTTGCTAAAGAAAGTGGTCACATCTTGTTGAGCATGTTGAGGTAAAATCGTTCATTTTGCCTGAACTAAATTATTGTCCCCTGTTCACAGATGTGGTCGAGGCCGCCAAATCCCCAGATATATTGAGTAAGTATCAGAAAAGTCTTCTCAAGTACACTTGAAATGGGCACAACGCGGCCAGCATCACGTTACTAATCAATTTGTCGAGCGGACATTTCATCCTTCAAACCCCAGCAATTAGGCCTCGTTATGTGGAGTTTTACCATCTGGTCAGGTTGAGTGTTGCCAAGTTACAGAGTAAAAGAGAATATTTGTAGTTTTTATACGATGCGCCCCCTATAGGGCTGAAAAATCGACTAAATTCAAAAATCGCACGCCGCATTATGTACCCTTACTAGATGAGTCTACCATAAAAATTTGGTGAAATTCCGTTCAATATTAAAGGCGCAATCACAGTTTTTGTCTTTCGGCGTTTGGCCCCCTGGTGGCAAAGTGGAGAATCGGATTTTGTCGATTCTTTTACGCCAAGCGGCTCCGGGGACAACAATGAAATGTCTACGTAACAATGTTTCAGAATGTGCTTTCACGCACCTGCAGAACGCTGACTGCATGAGTCATGATATCCGAGGCACGGGTGGAAATTTGGCCCATCATACATCCCCCCACCAAATAGGAACCCAAAATATGCAGTCGTTCTTAAGTTATAGAGAGGAAGAGATTACTTGCGCCGAACGGCATACGCGGACGGACGCCGGACGGACGGACGGACGATATTTTCAAGTTCCCCACCGAAGGCTCCGGGGACAATAGGTGAAATCTCTTCGTAACAATGTTTCAGAATGTGCTTACACGTTCGAGAACGCTGACTGCAATGGTCATGNTTTATAGGGTCTAAAACGGACGAGGAAAAAGTTAGCAGTACATGCACCCTTGAATTTGTATAGAAGTCCATATACATTGTAGTAGGAGTTAATGTAGGATCTCAAATAAATACCAATTATGGGCACTTCGGGTGGTCGGATTTGAAGGGACTTTTTATGAGATGTTTGGAGGGGTATACTAAACCATATAAAGCAAAAAGAAATTCTGTTGCAATTTGTTCTGGGTCAAATCATACATTTCCTGCACTAAATGTGCTTTCACGCACCAGAACGCTGACTGCATGGGTCATGATATCCGAGGCGCCGGTGGAAATTAGGCCCATCATACATCCCCCCCACCAAATATGAACCCCAAAATATGCAGTCGTTCTTAAGTTATAGAGAGGAAGAGATTACTTGCGCCGAACGGCATACGCGGACGGACGCCGGACGGACGGACGGACGATATTTTCAAGTTCCCCACCGAAGGCTCCGGGGACAATAGATGAAATCTCTTCGTAACAATGTTTCAGAATGTGCTTACACGTTCGAGAATGCTGACTGCAGTGGTCATGACATCCGAGACGCGAGTGGAAATTATGATCTCGCCACGTGCCGTGAACGCTGTAGCAGACTGGCCGAGTGCAAGTCTTTCCAGCAGCGAGAAAATAAATGTTGGCTGAAGAATCACGTGTGTTCAAAGAAAGAGTTGAGTAGCGTTGGAGACAAAGGTTTCGCTCAGTTTACAAGTAAGTCTTCAATTAATTACCTTCAGTAATGTAAGAAGTTTAAATATGATGATTTTTGGTGAGTGAGTGAAGCGGTCTACTGTTGTGCAGGTAGGGGATTGATATATTGCGTAATGTTATTGCACTAATTATGCTGCTCTCTCCCCGTGGATAGGACTGTTAATCACTGGTTGCTTTAATTCAAAGCGATGTCGATGCAGGTCGACCGGGTTAGTGTAAAAGGGGCTTTAGTGCCTACTTTGTAAAGAAATTGACTTGGGACAAAGTAAGATGCTTCCAAAGAGCGAGACAGGTGGAATTATTCAAAGCAGAAAAATAATGTGCCTGAAATGATACGTATATTGATAAATAGCCCCTTGGACTTTGTTTCACAATATCACAATATGGTGTACTTTTAAAATTTTGATTTTTCAGAACATTGCTCAAGTAAGTTAAGTATACAATTTTTCTCTAAAGGGTTTTTTCGGACTGTGAAAATTGAGTAGAAATGGACATTTCTCAATGAGCCAACTGTAAGAATTTGGTGAAATTCCGTTCGATATTAAAGGCGTAATCACAGTTTTTGTGTATCGGCTTTTGGCCCCCTGGTGGCAGAGTGGAGTATCAGATTTTGTCTATTCGTTTATGGGACACATATTTTGCCCATCATACACCCCCACCAAATATGAACCCGAAATATGCAGTCGTTCTTAAGTTATAGAGAGGAAGAGATTACTTGCGCCGAACGGCATACGCGGACGGACGCCGGACGGACGGACGGACGGACGATATTTTCAAGTTCCCCACCGAAGGCTCCGGGGACAATAGGTGAAATCTCTTCGTAACAATGTTTCAGAATGTGCTTACACGTTCGAGAATGCTGACTGCAGTGGTCATGACATCCGAGACGCGAGTGGAAGTTATGATCTCGCCACGTGCCGTGAACGCTGTAGTAGACTGGCCGAGTGCAAGTCATTCCAGCAGCGAGAAAATACATGTTGGCTGAAGAATCACGTGTGTTCAAAGAAAGAGTTGAGTAGCGTTGGAGACAAAGGTTTCGCTCAGTTTACAAGTAAGTCTTCAATTAGTTACTTTCAGTAATGTAAAGAATATGAAATAGAAATCGGGTTTCCAAGGTGAAAGACATTGCTTCCTACCAGAATCGAACCCACGAACCCTCGCATATGGCATCAATCGCCAGCACTCAGGGGCAGCACGCCTTAACCCACTAGGCCAAATCCCCATCTTTAAAAAAGATGGTTCAATGGCCCGTGTTTAAACGAGGCGTCCATAAGTACCCTTTCAGTAATGTAACAAGTTTATTATGATGATTTTTCTACTTTTTATGTGCCTGCTTAAGTTTACGTTTTTTATGTGTCTGAAATGATTATATTGATAGATAGCATCTTGGACTTCGTTTCACAATATCACAATATGGTGTCGTTTTATAATTTTAAATTTTTTTAAATTTTTTTTTAAATTTTGATTTTTCAGGACATTGCCCGAGTAAGTTAAGTACATGTACATGTATGCAATTTTTCTAAAGGAGCTGTTCGGACCGTGAAAATTTAGTGGAAATCGACATTTCTCCAAGATTCTTAAAACTACATAGTTCCGCGTACCTTTTACAACTTAAGAAATTTAGGGGATATAATGCTGGTCAAGGTGTTTTTTGTTTCATTGAAAAATTCCAATTTGTTAAAAAGTTATTAATAGCATTTGGTCAGAGAATGTTGAGCCTAATTTGATGACGTCATTGCATGCCACTAACTTTCAGCATGTGTGCTGCCGTTCGTCTGGGACTTCAAGGAGAGCAAGTGCAAGAGCAGTAAGTCAGAAATCAAGTTCACTTGTTTGGCCACAGAAAATAAAGTCAATTCACAGCGATGAAGCTTAGACTAAAGCCATGTTGACACTAGCTTTTTAATGCGTAATACAAGCGTAGGCCTACTGGAAGCCAGATAGACATTTGATATTTTACAAGTCATGCATTTTTCAGAATGCAAAGAAGACCAAAAATGGGACGGAAAGACTAAAGCATGTGTAGCAAGTAAGTTACAATTCTGTAAAGAAATCCAAGTGTTGCCAACATCTGACGTGTGATACCATTGACGGGTTTCATAGCCTTTAATGGACAGATTTTACATGCGAAAGAGCTTCACTGAGACGTGGAAATACTAACAGTAGAACATGGCTTCCTTTCAGGATGTGTGCTGCCGCTCGTCTGGGACGTCAAGGAGAACACGTGCAAGAACAGTAAGTTAGAAACTAAGATTTCCTGTTTGACCAGAGAAAATGTGAGGCCGTTTAGGGAAACCCGTCGGATTTGAGAAAAGTGTTCATGTTGTGAAGCGTGTCAAAGAAACTGACCTTGGGTTAACAAGTTGGCCACCATACAGTGTATAACAGTGGGATGCACATAAAAAAGAACATTTCACAAATCAAGACAATGGTATAGGCCTACATCTGCCCACAACCGTTAACATTATGTGGACATATTGAATATTTTACAACACCATTCCATTTTCAGCGTGCAAAGAAGACCAAAAATGGGACGCTAACAGTAAAGCCTGTGTAGCAAGTAAGTTAAAATCCTGTATAAAAGGAAAACGCTGTCGCCTCACCAGCATCTGATGTGTGACACACTCGCTGATGAGACTACTGTACGGGAACGTAGATTTTTAAACTGATCTATGATGATGTGAAATGAGAAAGTTAGCTCCGCCATCCAGAGGTTGCTCGATATACTGGATGGGTGAGACGGGAACTACAGTCTAACATACTTCCTTCATCAACATTCGAATGTGACTGTCTTTCAGGATGTGTGCTGCCATTCGTCTGGGACGTCAAGGAGGGCAGGTGCAAGAACAGTAAGTTAGAAACTAAGATTTCCCGGTAAGATTTCCAGTTTGACCAGAGAAAATGAAGTCACATATCGAAAATCAAGACTACAGATGCATTTTACCAGCGGTTTATTAACCGTCTATGTCTAAAATGGTCAAACTGTGTAGATAGGCATTCGATATTTTTACAAGTCATTGCATTTTCAGCGTGCAAAGAAGACCAAAAATGGGACGGAAAGACCAAAGCATGTGTAGCAAGTAAGTTACAACATTACCAGCATTTGACGTGTGACACCATTGAGCTTTGATAACCTTCGTTCCCAGGTTAATAATGGACAGATTGTACATGCGAAAGAGCTTCACTGAGACGTGGAAGTACTAACAGTAGAACACTGCTTCCTTTCAGGATGTGTGCTGCCGTTCGTCTGGGACGTCAAGGAGAGCAAGTGCAAGAACAGTAAGTTAGAAACGAAGGTTTCCTGTTTTACGAAAGAAAATGACGTCACTCTTCAACCTTCAAACCAATGATGCGGTTTACCAACACTTTGTCAACGATCTCCCGTACTTTTACATGTTTGATATTTTACAACGCCGTTCCATTTTCAGAATGCAAAGAAGAGGAAAAATGGGACGCAAAGGCTAAAACATGTGAAGCAAGTAAGTTACAATTCTGTAATCGATAATGAGGCGGTTGTGAGTGTTACGTTATGCGGCGTTTCAACAAAACTGTACTGTGACACCTGACGGGGAAGTTCAGTTCAGTACTGTCTTCGTCAACACTGTTTGGCCACAAAATGATCATTCCACAATCCTCAAGGCAATGCACTAATACCAAGAATATATATATTCTTGCTAATACCTATTCTTTATCAACAATCTACCCATAACAGTCAATCTATGTGCACATTTGATATTGTACGTACAACGTCATTCCATTTTCAGAATGCAAAGGTGACGAAAAATGGTTCGCACAGACTAAAACATGTGTAACAAGTAAGTTACAATTCTGTTAGCAAACCGTACGGCGTCACTAGCATCTGACGTGCGACACCCTCTCATATAAAGTTGTTGTGAGTGAAACTTGTGCGGCGTCAAACCTAAATCGAACGGTAATAGGGAAGTTTAGAAATCAAACGATAAACGTAAACTTTACGACAAGGTTATTTTTCATACTACACATTCACCAGATTTTATATTGCATTTTCGGTACAAAATTACGTTGTCGTTAACGTTAACGTTTATAATTTGATTTCTAAACCTCCCTAATGATGTCAAATGGGAAAAATACATAAGTCCCCCATTCATAGGTCACTGATATATCAGATAGGCCTAGTATGGAAGTTCAGTAACATTTCCTTGTTTTAAACCAGGCAAGACGATCGCGACAACCGGGGGCAATGGAGGCGGGGCTAACTGCGTCATACCCTTCAAATATAATGGAAAATGGGAGACGGCGTGTCTTGATGGTTGGTGTTCAACAACTGGCGATTATGATAAAGACGGAAAATGGGGTTACTGTGTTGGTAAGTGATCGGATTTCTTACTAACGTCCTCGTTTGCAAGACGAATTCGACTTTAAAGGCACCCTACAGGCAGCTAGCTGTTGCCTCATATCAGTGTGGTCACTTCATCACAGGTGGCGCTAGCAACTACGGATTTGGGCTCAAATGTTGATGTTTAGTGTATTTTACTTGTAATACATGTCAGAGTTAGATTCTCATGCCAACCGATCGGTGTTATGAGCACCTCAAAATGGCTATGAGGAGACTTGATAACGGCTTCATGATCAGCACATCACAATGCCTGTAGGAGGCTGCCTGTTTCCACTAGACCGGGAAACAAATGTAACGTTTTTCAGTGAGGCCCGTCTGCCAGTGTGACATTACAAAGGTTGATGGAATAAGCGGCGACTTGACAATGAGCGGCACACAGAGAAACAGCAAGTCCGTTTCCCAGTGTGTTCCAAACAATGGAAATCACACAGAAAAATGGCCACACTGAAAAACGTTACAAATGTCTAGTGGAAACAGTTGAACCACCGCGGTGTTGTTGTTTTTTAGGACCATAAGCCGCAGCAGCAATTTCTAGTCTCGTGGCCTGGTGGCTCGAGAAATGTGTCACGACATTATCGACAATGCATAAAGGCAGTAACTCCCATTTTGGCACAGACACCTTTTGGTCATTTTGGAATCAGCTCTTGAAGCTTCACCTTCCTGATTTACCATTTAACCCCAATTCCCAGTATTTAAAGAATTAGGCCATGACCCACTAAGGCAGTAACTTCACTACCCCACCCCAAAAACAATGCAAAAAGGCAGTATCTCCAAAAATTAATAGGAAAATGCATTGGAAGTTACTGCCTTTTTGCATTGTATTTTGCTCTGGATTTCCTGACAGTCACTGCCTGACATTTTCTAATCAATGTTTCTCAAAACTATGAAAAAAAAATCAAGTTACTGCCTTTTTGCATTGGACGGCTGCAGGTTACGAAGTATTCTCGCTGGACGTATAAAATTGCACACGATCTTGTGTGCGGTGATGAAGGTTAATGCTGAACGCATCGGTCGTCGACGGAAATCGACTTTCACAAAAAGAAGTCACGCTGCCCTTTTTTTCTAGTTTGTTTATTTGACTTATTTCCAGAATGTCCTTCGACCAAGAGATACTACGAAGCTAAGTGTATCCCGAGTAAGTAACGCACGTTGTATTATTAGGGAGGTTGAGATCAGCGACTTATCACGGAATCTTATACGTATAGGCCTACCGATAGAATTCTTTACAACGAGGACAAATTTTGTGCGCATTTTGATCCGTATACGTAGGATCCGAGATAAGTCGCTGATCTCAACCTCCCTATTAACTTGATTCGCTGACCATTCCAGCGGCTCTGATTGGCTATCGGGATTCATAATGTGAAGCACTTTAATTAACCATGGAAAGCGTGAGTCTAGGAAGCGCTGTTTAAAGGGGTTCTCATAAACGTCACAAATCGAGATAAGATCACATTCTGAGGGCGGTGTGACAGGGATCATTGTCCCCCTGGAATTTAAGTCCGGTTTTCGAAACCACTCGATAGTTCTGACTGGATCGATGGATTCTGACTCATTGCTCTCCACCACCTGGATTTCATGGCTTGATGTTGCGTTGGGACGAGGTTGATTTGGAAAATCGAGGCAGAATTTTCGTCAATAAAGCGAACCACTAACCACTTTTTCAAATTTGATATTTTCAGATGCATGCCCAAGTAAGTTCACGGTCAACACAAATGTATGAAATAATGGTTTGGCGTTTGATGACATTTTAAAGGGAGACACAAGTTGTCTTTGTTTTGATTAGCGCACTGCGCCGTCTGTTAATACGCGGTTACACTACGCTGTACCACAGGCCCCTGGAGAACTATCAGTTAGTTTAGAACACGTATTTAACCAAACGTATCTGAAAAACACAACACGTATCTAAAAACACACCACGAGCTCACAAATTCGTGAGCTCGGGGTGTATTTTTTACAAACTAGTGTTTTTTGGTTAGGTACGTGTTCTAAACTCACTGATAGCTCTCCAGAGGCCTGTGACATAGCGTAGTGTCACCGCGTATTAAACAGACGGCGCTGTGCGCTAATCAAAACAAAGACAACTTGTGCCCGCCGGGCAATATTTTTCGCATGTCTCCCTTTAAGTGTGATTACGTAATTTTTCACTCACACGAATGACGATCGATTTTAGCAAATTCAAATTCAAATTCAAAATTCGTTTATTAACGGATGTTCGACTGGTCATTCAGCCGGTTCAGTAGGCTTTAAAAACACCCCGATCTTGCGTTCGACGCCGACCCCGTCGCGCGATTTGGTCAGTGTCCGATCGCGAGACTGTCATTTCATAACGCGTCGCCGTCGCTGAAGTACATGTACGCTGGAATATGAACCAACTCCGCGAAGTCGGCGTCCAGATTTTGATCGCGCGTCGGACGACGATGGTCGTGCGTCGAAGTAGGCCTACGAACCAGGCTTAACCCGTCTCTCTCTTTTCTTTAAGCTTTCTAATTCTTCCGTTCACCTATACCAAGGCGTCGGCCGGCAGTACAAAGATAAATGAGCCGACGAGAGTCACCATGGTGTTACACCGAGAAGAATATAAAGAAGTGGGAATAATGCTGAGTGATTTCAACCCCGAATCTTATGATGTAGAGAGTAGTTATTGCTCAATAAACCATCGCACTTGAACATAAACACTTTCTTCTTTTTTTGACAACAGCGGCTTCCTAAGGAAGTACAGAGACATTGGTGGCGTGGTGCACGTTACAATGGCGTCTGTCACATTTGAGTTTGCGGGTTCGATTCCCGACCTAACTAAAGCTCTCCCACATGACGTCGTGGCCATTTATTCTAGACTGGTACCCGGTCTTCTGGGCAGCTTGCATTCGAAGACCGGTGAAACCAAAATAATCTGAGCCGGAATTCCGGCTCGTGACGTCATTCTACAGCATTCTACAGCAATGCATTCTCCCGAACTAAATATAGACCAGCGGGCGCCATGATGGTTTTATGCATTTGCTTGCGTCTGTCCTAGTATTTTTTATCAGGACAGTGTTCGGTCTACATTCATTCATTGTCCAAGTACATGTACATGTATTACTATCAAAAGCATCTTCTCAGACAATTATTTCACCTAAAGTTTTGTACCCATGGCCCGCTCACTTTGACCAGCTCAGCGTGTATGGTAGGCCAAGTGAATCATAGTAATGGGAATATCACTAATTCAGTGGATTTACCCAATCAGAGACGGCCAGGTGAATCATAAATATGAATTATTGACGGTCATATATTCGAATTTGTGTCTAGGCACTAATTCCAATATATGACGGTCAATCGTAATTTTTCTATACTATCATAAAGGAATCAAAGTTAAAGATTTAACTGTGAACGATTAAGTAACTGAGGGATACACTTCATGTGTTGCCACCAGATGTCTCTCACTGCCTGAATCAACCAAGACCCTCCGCCTCGGGTTTAATTCCTTAAGCCACCGCGGCAATTTCTAGTCTCGTGGGTCGAGAAATGTGTCACGACTTTATCGACTAAGCATTCTAACGTAACGTTTATAAAAAAGATGCAAACTTAATGCGTTTTATTGCTTTTTTCAAAGATGCGTTTTCCCGTTCACTTCAAGGCGTCGAGTATGAAAACAAGTGTGCCCCTGGAAACAAGCCGAGGTGTTACACCGACAAGGACCAGAAGAAGTGGGAATATTGCTGAGTGATTTCAACCCCGAATCTTACACGTATGATGTACACCCTTAGTCAATAATAAATGCCCAGCTAATGTTCCGGCATATCTCAATGAATATTTTTCATAGCCACGTTTTCTTTTCATACGCATAATCTAGGGCCACTAGGACACCTTTTAAGACCATAAAACTTGAAATCATTACACAACTGTGTTTTTGGCAAAAGTTTGAAATTTGGCCAAAATATCATGTTTTTTTAATACTCACTTGTTCGGGTTGAAACTGGCACTGTTTTGAAGCCAGTCTGTTTCTGGACAATACAATTTTTTTAAATTCAAAATTGAGCAACTTTGTGACGATTTATGATGATATTTCTGTGGAATAAAATCCCCGCAATTCCAGTTGACTCCAAGCCACATTTTATCAATACTCCGATCACGTGCCCTAATTCAGTAAGTCTATTGAAGGCCTATTCAAACCGGGGCCTATTCAAACATATATGTTGATCCCAATAACAGGTTACGCAGGTGTTTATGACTGTCACAAGGCCTGCATCAATGGGAATTGACCACGATTACCCAGTGCAACTTACACCGGTGTGTCAGTCACCAAGTTGGCCTATTGTGAGAGACACGATTGATAATTTCACAAGGGCCTATTACTCCATGTCAGTCGCTCCTTTTGTGGTTGAGAGGCTAATAAATATTCACGACTGGGTAATTCTAAAACCCTGTGCCTTGAGTGCCTGGAACGAATGGCAAGAACTGGGAAAACCATTTTACAAAATCATCTGTAACTTTGCTTTAAATGGGAATTTTAGCATTCCGAAAATTTTCATGTGTCAAGAAACAGATTGGCTTCAAAACAGTGCCAGTTTCAATCCAAACAAGTGATTATTAAAAAAACATGATATTTTGGCCAAATTTCAAACTTTTGCCAAAAACACAGTTGTGTAATGATTTCAAGTTTTATGGTCTTAAAAGGTGTCCCAGTGGCCCTAGATTATGCGTATGAAAAGAAAAAGTGGCTATGAAAAATATTCATGGAGATATGCCGGAAAGTTAGCTGGGCATTTATTATTGACTAAGGGTGTACATGTATAGAGTATCGAAAGTAGGGTGGTAACACCGATTTCTAAGATCAACTTTTTAAATTTAATTGTAAAGTACATGCTGCCTCTAGCTTACGGTACTATACGGTGCCTTCCTCAGGGAGGGAAAATATTAGCGCACTAGTATAAGAGTCAAATCAAAATCTCAAAATAAACAACAACATAACATGTACATGTGTAATTAAGAAAGCAGAGAAAGGGGTAGGCAAGCAGAGAGGAGGCAGACACATGTTTTCCTCAGTTACTGAATTCAAACCATATCAAAGAGGAAGTCAAGAATAGTTGTAAAAGCAGTGGCCATGAAACGGCTCGAACAACATATCGACCTCGGGTGTTCGGTAGGTGCCACACAGATGCTGCAAGAAAAACAAAGGGACCTCCATCGATTTGCCAAGGGTCCACGGGATTGGCGAATTTCAGCAGCTGCAGTTATAACGTCATCCTTTTACAGGACTTCCTCACTTGCAGGGACTTACCAGGAGAGAAAGTTTCTGTGCTGTCTGACCAAGGTAAGGTTTCATTTATTTCTGCTTTGGCTGCGAAATTAAATACTAGTAGTCTTTTTTCCCCAGTCATTTTGTTGCCAGAGTTGAAAATATTTCGACAACATTTTTTTTTCAAATCAGAATACAAATTACGCTGCCCTTGTCCAACATGTGTCAGTCATGGACATAAGTTTATGTACACTCAATGAAAAAAAGTAAATGGACAGCAGTTTTTCATGAATACATGTATCTCCAAACCAATGGGGTACAGAAAATTGTGGCAAATTTTCCTGGCTATCTAATGATAATCAGCGTCGAATAAATCTGCTGAAAGCCGCCTTTGACAGAAGGAATTTTGTAAAGGCATGTTTTTTTCAGTACTTCATTATTTGCATGATTTGACACCATTAGATAGCCAGGAAAATTTGCTAATGTATATCTTGGGGCCAATTTTCTGCACCCCATTGGTTTGGATGCGAGGGTTCGTGGGTTCGATCCTGGTAGGAAGCAATGTCTTTCACCTTAGAAACCCGATTTCTATTTCATATCCATTGGTTTGGATGATATATAAAAAGTCAATTTCCAGAATGTTTGCGAATTTTCGACCCCAACCGGGGTCGAAAATTGGTTTGGTTTGGTTTGGTTTGGAGAAAATTGGTTTGGAGATATTCAAGCAAAACTTAAGTTTTGTCAAGGGCATTTTTTGTACTCCTTCAACAGGCACCAAAAGGAACTTCCACTCTCCATTTATTTTTTTCCATGAGTGTACACCTGATATCTTGAATATTTCAAATACTACTGAGCCAATTTTGGCACGGTTTGTTCCATTTTTGGTCATGTGTCTGCATCAAAACTTTGGAACCCGGGTTTCGGGTTTGAGAAGCTTGTGATGGCCTCCTCCGTACTTACCAGGGCCAATAATGCTATAGCGTCGGCCCTGACGGAAAAATGAAATACAAATACAAAATCAAAACTTTGGAAATTAAAACAAATATATACAAATTGAGCGCTTAAAATGAAAATTTATATTTTGAAATTTTACTGAATTTTTTGTATTAGTTTTGATAGAATGGAGCTTCCTAAAGATTTTGGTCTCTGTTTCATCAAAACCTGTGGTTTCGGAGATATCTGGAATGGTCAGAATTTTGATAATTTGACATTTCCATGCTTTTCCAAAAAATGACGCTAGTAGATAAATCCAATCTCAAAATATAGGTTTTTACCACGTTTGGCGACTTTTTGACGTTAACTGGGCAGAAATATTGCATATTTTTCAAAAATCAAAGTTTTGATAATTTGTGCCAAATTTCCAACCAATTTGCCGTGTCCTTTTTCACTGTGGTAGAGATCGTGATTTTGTAAATATTTATATTCAGTGAGTTGATACCATCTTCGAATCAAAGACCAAAGAAAGACATCCATTGTATTGAATCCCTCTTCAGTTTATTCGGCCATCATGATTTCCTTCCACTTGCTGGCAATTTTGGTTGCGGTGGTCCTTCTCCAGGGTAAGAATTTGTAGACTGTTTCTTCTCGGGAGGGCCAAACTGTGGGGGGTCTGTAAGGGCTCCAAGGACGAGAAAGAGATGATGTTTATGATCTTTTGTCCAAAACATTGCACGGTTGTCATCATTTGGTACTGATATAGCGGAGGCCATTTTTCAACAACTCGAGTAACTCGAGTTGCAGCGGTTCGGGCTGAACTCCTACTCGACATGCGTACTTCAGATTTGAAGTCATGAAAATCTAGTCTTACTCGGCCCGAGAGTTTCAGTCGAACTCGGCCAGTGAGAGAAAAAAATGACTTGATAATCAAGTGACATGACTTGTTACGCTTCACAGAACAGTTCATTCAGAAAAGAGTTTTGATTTTGTGAAATTTTGCCACATTTTATTTGCTAAAGGAAGTGGTCACATCTTGTTGAGCATGTTGAGGTAAAATCGTTCATTTTGCCTTAACTAAATTATTGTCCCATGTTCACAGATGTGGTCGAGGCCGCCGAATCCCCAGATATATTGAGTAAGTATCAGAAAAGTCTTCTCAAGTACAGCACTTGAAATGTCCACAACGCGGCCAGCATCAAGTTACTAATCAATCTGTCGATCGGAAACTTCATCCTTCAAACGCCAGCAATTAGGCCTCGTTATGTGGAGTTTTACCATCTGGTCAGGTTGAGTGTTGCCAAGTTACAGAGTAAAAGAGAATATTTGTAGTTTTTATACGATGCGCCCCCTATAGGGCTGAAAAATCGACTAAATTCAAAAATCGCACGCCGCATTATGTACCCTTACTAGATGAGGCTACCATAAAAATTTGGTGAAATTCCGTTCAATATTAAAGGCGCAATCACAGTTTTTGTCTTTCGGCGTTTGGCCCCCTGGTGGCAAAGTGGAGAATCGGATTTTGTCGATTCTTTTACGCCGAGCGGCTCCGGAGACAACAATGAAATGTCTACGTAACAATGTTTCAGAATGTGCTTTCACGCACCTGCAGAACGCTGACTGCATGAGTCATGATATCCGAGGCACGGGTGGAAATTTGGCCCATCATACATCCCCCCACCAAATAGGAACCCAAAATATGCAGTCGTTCTTAAGTTATAGAGAGGAAGAGATTACTTGCGCCGAACGGCATACGCGGACGGACGCCGGACGGACGGACGGACGATATTTTCAAGTTCCCCACCGAAGGCTCCGGGGACAATAGGTGAAATCTCTTCGTAACAATGTTTCAGAATGTGCTTACACGTTCGAGAACGCTGACTGCAATGGTCATGACATCCGAGACGCGAGTGGAAATTATGATCTCGCCACGTGCCGTGAACGCTGTAGCAGGCTGGCCGAGTGCAAGTCATTCCAGCAGCGAGAAAATAAATGTTGGCTGAAGAATCACGTGTGTTCAAAGAAAGAGTTGAGTAGCGTTGGAGAAAAAGGTTTCGCTCAGTTTACAAGTAAGTCTTCAATTAGTTACTTTCAGTAATGTAAGAAGTTTATTATTATGATTTTTCTACTTTTTTATGTGTCTGCTTAAGTTTACGTTTTTTATGTGTCTGAAATGATTATATTGATAGATAGCATCTTGGACTTCGTTTCACAATATCACAATATGGTGTCGTTTTATAATTTTAAATTTTTTTTTATTTTGATTTTTCAGGACATTGCCCGAGTAAGTTAAGTACATGTACATGTATGCAATTTTTCTAAAGGAGCTGTTCGGACGTGAAAATTTAGTGAAAATCGACATTTCTCCAAGATTCTTAAAACTACATGTAGTTCCGCGTACTTTTTACAACTTAAGAAATTTAGGGGATATAATGCTGGTCAAGGTGTTTTTTGTTTCATTGAAAAATTCCAATTTGTTAAAAAGTTATTAATAGGATTTGGTCAGAGAATGTTGAGCCTAATTTGATGACGTCATTGCATGTCACTAACTTTCAGCATGTGTGCTGCCGTTCGTCTGGGACTTCAAGGAGAGCAAGTGCAAGAGCAGTAAGTTAAAATCAAGTTCTCTTGTTCGGCAACAGAAAATGAAGTCACTTCACAGCCCTGAAGCTCAGACTAAAGCCGTGTTGACACTAAGATTTTTAATGCGCAATACAAGCGTAGGCCTACTGGAAGCCAGATAGGCATTTGATATTTTACAAGTCATGCATTTTCAGCGTGCAAAGAAGACCAAAAATGGGACGGAAAGACTAAAGCATGTGTAGCAAGTAAGTTACAATTCTGTAAAGAAATCCAAGTGTTGCCAGCATCTGACTGTGATACCATTGAGTTTTCATAGCCTTTAATGGACAGATTTTACATGTGAAAGAGCTTCACTGAGACGTGGAAATACTAACAGTAGAACATGGCTTCCTTTCAGGATGTGTGCTGCCGCTCGTCTGGGACGTCAAGGAGAACACGTGCAAGAACAGTAAGTTAGAAACTAAGATTTCCTGTTTGACCAGAGAAAATGTGAGGCCGTTTAGGGAAACCCGTCGGATTTGAGAAAAGTGTTCATGTTGTGAAGCGTGTCAAAGAAACTGACCTTGGGTTAACAATACAGTGTATAACAGTGGGATGCACATAAAAAAGAACATTTCACAAATCAAGACAATGGTATAGGCCTACATCTGCCCACAACCGTTAACATTATGTGGACATATCGAATATTTTACAACACCATTCCATTTTCAGCGTGCAAAGAAGACCAAAAATGGGACGCTAACAGTAAAGCCTGTGTAGCAAGTAAGTTACAATCCTGTAAAGGAAAACGCTGTCGCCTTATCAGCGTCTGATGTGTGACACGCTCGCTGGTGAGACTACTGTACCGGGAACGTCTTAGAGCTCCCATCTAGATTTTTAAACAGGTCTATGATGATGTGAAATGAGAAATGTTAGCTCCGCCATCCAGAGGTTGCTTGATATACTGGATGGGTGAGACGGGAAGTACAGTCTAACATACTTCCTTCATCAACATTCGAATGTGACTGTCTTTCAGGATGTGTGCTGCCGTTCGTCTGGGACGTAAAGGAGGGCAAGTGCAAGAACAGTAAGTTAGAAACTAAGATTTCCAGTTTGACCAGAGAAAATGAAGTCATATATCGAAAATCAAGACTACAGATGCATTTTACCAGCGGTTTATTAACCATCTGTCTAAATGGTCAAACTGTGTAGATAGACATTCGATATTTTTACAAGTCATTGCATTTTCAGCGTGCAAAGAAGACCAAAAATGGGACGGAAAGACCAAAGCATGTGTAGCAAGTAAGTTACAACATTACCAGCATTTGACGTGTGACACCATTGAGCTTTGATAGCTTTCGTTCCCAGGTTAATAAAATGGACAGATTTTACATGTGAAAGAGCTTTACTGAGACGTGGAAGTACTAACATGGCTTCCTTTCAGGATGTGTGCTGCCGTTCGTCTGGGACGTCAAGGAGAGCAAGTGCAAGAACAGTAAGTTAGAAACTAAGGTTTCCTGTTTTACGAAAGAAAATGACGTCACTCTTCAACCTTCAAGACCAATGATGCGGTTTACCAACACTTTGTCAACGATCTACCCGTACGTTTTACGCGTTTGATATTTTACAACGCCGTTCCATTTTCAGAATGCAAAGAAGAGGAAAAATGGGACGCAAAGGCTAAAACATGTGCAGCAAGTAAGTTACAATTCTGTAAAGGAAACTTAGTTGTCCCTCACCAGCTTCTGACGTGTGACACCCTCGATTAATGGGTCATATGAATAAAGACTAGCAAATGCTTTAACTTGAATTTTGCAATACAAATGCACTAAGCAATGCTGTACAAATTTGAAGTAAAAGCATTTGCTAGTCTTTATTCATGTGACCCGGGAGTGAAATGTTATGCGGCGTTTCAACAAAACTGTACTCTGACACCTGACGGGGAAGTTCAGTTCAGTACTGTCTTCGTCAACACTGTTTGGCCACAAAATGATCATTCCACAATCCCCAAGGCAATGCACTAATACCAAGAATATATATTCTTGCTAATACCTATTCTTTATCAACAATCTACCCATAACAGTCAATCTATGTGCACATTTGATATTGTACGTACAACGTCATTCCATTTTCAGAATGCAAAGGTGACGAAAAATGGTTCGCACAGACTGAAACATGTGTAACAAGTAAGTTACAATGAGGAACCCGCACACTAACGTCACAACGTGGCGCTGCGAGCGATGTGACCGAAATCTCTTTTTTCTAACGTTATTTCCATTTATTTCTGGCGTGAAAATAAACCATTTGTGTTGGTCGCATGGCAGTAAAACTTACATCATCGTGTAGCAGATGAAATTTTCTTTTAAACTCATTCCTTTTTTTCTTAAAATTAAGTAGAAAAATGTACAGGAAATTTTTTCATGACGCAACGTCAACACCGAAAACAACGTCAATGACGTCGTTTCGGTACAATCGCTCGCAGCGCCGACCTGTCGGGATAAACCGCAGTGCGGGTTCCTCATTCTGTAAGCAAACCGTACGGCGTCACTAGCATCTGACGTGCGACACCCTCGCATATAAAGTTGTTGTGAGTGAAACTTGTGCGGCGTCAAACCTAAATCGAACGATAATAGGGAAGTTTAGAAATCAAACGATAAACGCGTAAAACGTAAACTTTACGACAAGGTTATTTTTCATACTACACATTCACAGATTTTATATTGCATTTTCGGTACAAAATTACGTTGTCGTTAACGTGTACGTTTATCATTTGGTTTCTAAACCTCCCTAATGATGTCAAATGGGAAAAATACAAGTCCCCCATTCATAGGTCACTGATATATCAGATAGGCCTACGGAAGTTCAGTAACATTTCCTTGTTTTAAACCAGGCAAGACGATCGCGACAACCGGGGGCAATGGAGGCGGGGCTAACTGCGTCATACCCTTCAAATATAATGGAAAATGGGAGACGGCGTGTCTTAATGGTTGGTGTGCAACAACTGGCGATTATGATAAAGACGGAAAATGGGGTTACTGTGTTGGTAAGTGATCGGATTTCTTACTAACGTCCTCGTTTGCAAGACGAATTCGACTTTAAAGGCACCCTACAGGCAGCTAGATGTTGCCTCATATCAGTGTGGTCACTTCATCATAGGTGGCGCTAGCAATTACGGATTTGGGCTCAAATGTTGATGTTTAGTGTATTTTACTTGTAATACATGTCAGAGTTAGATTCTCATGCCAACCGATCGGTATTATGAGCACATCAAAATGGCCATGAGGAGACTTGATATCGGTTTCATGATCAGCACATCACAATGCCTGTAGGAGGCTGCCTGTTTCCACTAGACCGGGAAACAAATGTAACGTTTTTCAGTGAGGCCCGTGTGTCAGTGTGACATTACAAAGGTTGATGGAATAAGCGGCGACTTGACAATGAGCGGCACACAGAGAAACAGCGAGTCCGTTTCCCAGTGTGTTCCAAACAATGGGAATCACACAGAAAAATGGCCACACTGAAAAACGTTACAAATGTCTAGTGGAAACAGTTGAACCACCACGGTGTTGTTGTTTTTTAGGACCATAAGCCGCAGCAGCAATTTCTAGTCTCGTGGCCTGGTGGCTCGAGAAATGTGTCACGACATTATCGACTATGCATTCTAACGTTTATAAAAAGATGCAAACTTAATGAATTCGATTGCTTTTTTCAAAAGGTACCGCTAAGTGTGTTTTCCCGTTCACCTACAAAGGCGTCGAGTATAAAAACAAGTGTGCCCCTGGAAGGAAGCCATGGTGTTACACCGACAAGGACCAAAATAACTGGAAATATTGCTGAGTGATTTCAACCCCGAATCTTATGATGTAGAGAGTAGTTATTGCTCAATAAACCATCTCACTAGCAGATAAATACTTTTTTCTTTTTTTGACAACCGCGGCTTCATAAGGAAGTACAGAGACATTGGTGGCATAGTGCACGTTACAATGGCGTCTCTCACATTTGAGTTTGCGGGTTCGATTCCCGACCTGACTAAAGCTCTCCCACATGACGTCGTGGCCATTCATTCATTCTCCAAGTATGATATATCACTACCAAACGCATCATCTCAGACAATTATTCTACCTAAACGTTTGTACCCATGGCCCGCTCACTTTGACCAGTTCAGCGTGTATGGTAGGCCGCGTGAGTCATATTAATAGCCCTTTTTCAAAATCACGTGACGTCTTTGTGCGGAGCTACGTTTAGGGGCCCGAGTGACGTCACACAAACTGCGTCATGACTTTTTGCACCGCCAAATGCCATGGCGCTGTTTGTGTGACGTCACTCGGGGCCCCTAAACGTAGCTCCGCACAAAGACGTCACGTGATTTTGAAAAAGGGCTAGTGGATTTACCCAATCAGAGACGGCGAGGTGAATCATAAATATGAATTATTAACTGTCATCAGTTCGAATTTGTGTCTAGACATTAATTCCAATATATGACGGTCAATAATTCCCATTTATTGACTGTCACTAAATATTTTTTGACTGACAATAATTCCTGTGCTGTGATTGGTTGGATCAAACGAATTAGTGTCTAGACATAAATTCGAATATATGACTGTCCATAATTGCGATTTATGATTCACTTCGCCCACCATAAGCGTGCGAGCGCCATTGAACGGTAAGCACTGTTAGACCGCCATCTTTGTTGGAAAGGCCTAAAACTGATTCTGTACCGTAGGCCAATATCGCTGGTCTAAGTCTGTAGACGTGATAATATTTCATCGACTGAGGGAGAGTTGGAACGCAAAAAATCAAACTCTTTACGGCGGCCGTTGTCGCAATATTCTATCGTCCTTTTTCTGCCACAGTTAGTTTTAAATAGATATTTTTCAAAAGATTTATGAACAACTTGTAATAGTTCACCTGTTTTGAAATTGAAATCCTTCCACTTGCTGGCAATTTTGGTTGCGGTGGTCCTTCTCCAGGGTAAGAATTTGTAGACTGTTTCTTCTCGGGAGGGCCAAACTGTGGGGGGTCTGTAAGGGTTCCAAGGACGAGGGAGGAGAAAGAGATGAGGTTGTAAACAGCAGAAGATGATTCGGCCACCTGCCTCATCATTCTCATTTCTTTTGTTAGAGACAACATGCTATGACAGCCAACTGAGCCAAGGTTTGCCCACCAGACAAAATGGCTTTTTGATGTTCTCAACAAGGGAAAATAACTTCTACATGATCAGCACGCGACATGATGTTATCTCATAAAAGAAGTAATAATTGACCTTAGTTTTTACTATAACCACTTAATTCCTTAGGAGTACAAGATATTCACGCTGAAAGCAAGGGTGAGTAGTGATATAATAACGTTCAGTTTTCTATCCATGCAGTTGTGGCAGCAGACACTGAAAAAAACTGCAGGCTATGTCGTAATTACGAGATGTTAAGTCGTAGCAAAAATATATAACACCAAAAATATACAACTCGAAAACCGCAAATTTGGCTACTTTCTTTCAATAAATAACCTATTCAGCCCGGGATTTTCTCGTGGTTTCTATGTCTTAATCGAAAATTGAAGTCTTTTTCTACCACATGAGATTGTCTGGCGATTTAGTTTCCCGAAATAGGTGAGATACAGCGCTCCAAAGATAGGTTGTTTAGGCTTCTTTTCGGCATTCCGTGCAGGCAAATCCCCGGGTGCTAGGTTCACTACATTCCCATAAGATGGCACTCTAACGAGCTTGCCAAATATGGCAACCGACACTTGGCTCTCATTGGCTGTGTTACTAGGATTCCCGTAATTGATCGCCTTATGCAAATACCCATCTCCAAAAATAGAAAGACTTGATCGTCAGTGCCATCTGCTCAGAGCAATGAATTAAAAACTAAATTGGAAGATTGCACCCGGGGAACAGATAGCACGCGAGGAGAAATGGGGCTTGAAGTGGTCACTTTTCGGGGGCTGTATCTCAATTAATACTTGGAATTGAAAGCTATAACAAGTGTCATTGTTTAGCAAAAGACCTCATCTTTCCATATCGGTAGAGAAATTAGTAATCGGTTGAACGGTTCGGCCCTAACGTGCTGTTGAACATACGGAAAAATTGGTGATTTTCTAGTTGTATATTTTTGGTGTTATATATTTTTGGTCGTAGTTACAAGAATCTCGTAATTACGAGGTAAAAAATAATTTCACATGGTACTAATTGGATTCCATAGTTCTACATGATGCTAAAAGATGCCCTGGCAGCAGGGACGTCATGTATGTGGTACCAACTATCTCCAAAAACACATTAGATCCTGGAAATGAAGTAGAATTTCGTATTTCGTACTTCGTTTTTCGTCAGATTCGCGAAACCTCGCTATCAATTCAGTCCTGTTGTATCATAAGCACAACTATAATCAGAACTCAACAAACTTGGCACTAAACATGCAGAATAGATCTTGCCTATCATATGAAAGAGTCAGAATGACATGAATGATAATCTGTTAACCTAGATACATGATTTGGCAAGGTTATAACATCCAACTTACTCCTACTTATGAGATATGGGTCAAAGTCCTTTTTTCAAGATGGCTTCCTAGCGGCCGTATTTAAAGTCCGATTGGGTCAAAATTTGGTGCAATTGTAGAGGGTGCCTAGATATATCTTCACACCAAATCAAAACCCTCTATGTCAAATAGCCACGAAATGTGCCACCAAACAGTGGATTTTGAACTTTGACCTCTGTGACCTTGAAAAGTAGGTCAAATCAAAAACCCGGGATTTATGTGATGAAGTCTCATCAGAGGAACCCACCATAAAAGTTTCATGGTTCTAGCTAGCAGCATTCAGGAGATACGGGCAAAAGAATGTTTTCACAAAGCGCCCCCTACAGGCCAGAGTGTAAAACTGGCAGCGCTAAGTTTCCGTCCAGAGATAGTTTTTACCATAGGGTACCTGTACGCCAAGTTTCAAGCTTCTAAGCCTAGCGGTTTAGAAACGTGCCACCCCTGTTAACGACGACGGACGACGGTCGACGACGGACACCGACGGACGACGGACAACACGCCATAAGAAAAGCTCACCTCACAGAGGTGAGCTAAAAATCTACGCATTCATTTTTCAGCATGTTCATACACCTATATTGGAAACTATCTTTGCGGAAAACGTTATATACTTTTGTCGAATTATGCTAAGTCGAAGGATGCCTGCCGTGGTAGTTGCAGTGATCGTGTGGACTGCAAGGCTTTCTCACTCACGACGCCAGGCCATGGTATCTGTGTTCTGTTCAGGTCTTGTTCACGGAAAATACCAACGTCTGCTTATACTGCGTATACAAGTAAGTGTGCGCTTTAATTTCCAGGCAAGCTGAGGGAATGCTGAGGGAACTGCATAAACACCACAGCGCCGCTGTGTGGTGGTCTACAGAACACCCTTCGAAGTACATGTATGCAGGTGTGAAGGGAAAGAATGTCCTAGGGAAAACTGTCCGGGGAACAAAAGATCTTATTGTTACATTCTAATCTCTGACAATTGGTTTCTATACGCATGCCGCTTATTCCGTCATTCAACAATAGAAGTGGACACTTTTTACAGGGGGACACTTTTTACTGCTACACCGGCGAAAACGGCTTCACGAAGGCTTCATGACCATGAAACCTTTGTTCAAGCCGTGTCCGTGTAGGTGTAGCTATATGTGAACCCGACCTTATGGTTGTTTGTATGGACGTGGTACATGTAGTTCTTCTTCAAAGCTGGAATCATAATCTCCAGTTTTTCTTCATGCAGTTCAACTTTAAGCAACGTACAGCGCGACCCATAAGTCGAGAGGTTAAGAAACCGCTCCGTTAACGATAACACTAACGCTAACGCTATTTCTGACGTACATTTGCAATGTAAAAAATAACGTTAGCGTTAGTTTACCGTTAACGGGGCGATTTCTTAACCTCTCGAGTATAAATAACCGTAGGTGACTGGCGTGCGTATGATACACGGAGAATGTGTCCAGTGGGGACCCCAGCGGACTTTTTCAATAGGTGTCACTAGTGGTTAAAACTATTGAAATGAAACTGACATCCCGGTTCTGATCAATTTCCCAACAAAAGGCGTCCAATAGGACCGGTTGTGCTGCCCTCTATTGAGCTAGGATCCCCATTCGGGATCGAACCCGACACCTCAGCGGTGACAGGTGCTCATGTTTCTATCTCGTCGATAGGGAGGTTTAGAATGCAAACGATGTAAACGTTAACGACAACGTTATTTTTGTACCAATAATGCAATATAAAATCTGGTTAATATGTAGTATGAAAAATAAGTTGTCGTAAAGTTTACGTTTATCGTTTGATTTTTAAACCTCCCTATCATGATATTCCAAACACTAAAAAGGGTTCGGGATGTCCGTAGAAAACTCATGTTGATGAAAACGAGTTCGTCAATCCGTTATGTCCTTTGTCTCACGTATATCAGACGTGCACTAACAAGAATTTCAACCCTTGTATTTTCAGAACATTGTCCAAAGTAAGTTGAGTCAGTAACTATTCAATTTTGACAAAGCATCTCCTGTTCAACTGGAAAACTTAATAGGACAGTGCCCAGAAAACATTTCAGCACTCTTATGTCGACTAGCCGCCGGGAGCACTTTCTGTACGGTCCGCCTAGGTCGCAACAGATCTGACTGAGTCACTTGCACACGTTAAGTACATGTAGACTATCACGTCCCCATCATCAAAATGTGTCCTTACACATTCATTCCTGACTGAGCATTAAACAACATAATTTTCTTTTGTACACAGGGAAAATAGGGACTTTCAGCAAGGCTACGTATCATCTATCCATATCACGTATGACGTATGACTTTAATAGGAAATGCATTAGCTCGATACGTCATATGTGACACGGATGAACGATACGGAGCCTCGCTGAAAGTCCCTATTGACGTACATCTGGCGGACGTATGACGTATATACGACATACGTCCGCCAGTCCTGGTTGCGTATATATACCGTATATAAAAGTAGCTAGATTCAATTTGTACATGTATGTACGTCGTCGTATGTGCGCGGGATATGTAGCGTATGATGTACGTATGCCATAAGTACGGCATATACATATACTCGGCGGACATATTTTTCCGTACGTAAGCCATACGTACACCGGACGTCCAGAGGATGATCCATTGTACATACGGCGGATATAAAAATTGCTGTACGTCCGCCGTATGTACACCCTTAGTCAAAAGTAAATAGACAGCTACTAAATTCAATATTTTTTTAAATATTAATGAAACGCATTTTTTGTTTTTATACTCGCTCATAACAACTGCTTCAGCACCTCTTTCCACCGAAATGACCCAGGTATACAGTTTAGTGACTTTTTGGTGAAAGATTGAAATTTAGTCAAAAAATGAGGTTTTTTATTATCGCCTTCGCAAAATCGAGAACCTGAGCATTTTACAGCTCTACTGTTTCCAGACACAATGATATTTTGATGTTTGCCCGTTCAAAACTAAACTATAGTGCACAATACAATCAATAATAATGATGCAACGCAATCAATGTGGTTTGCCCCGAGCGTGTGCTTCGTGACGGAGAACTGCTGAATATTCAACACTTGGTCGGTATGAAATACGGAAGAGCACGTGGAAGATCGAACTTGGCTAACCGAACAAAATCACTGCAAAAGTCCCTCTGTAACTTTGTTCCCCCTACAGATCCATGGGATCCGAAAGCTAGATTCTACTCAGAAACAAATGTGCTTTAAGATGGCATAGGTGCGATCACCAACAAATCCCGAATGAAAAATCACTTTTTTTGATGAAAATTCAAACTTTCACCAAAAAATCAGTTCAAAGGATAGCAAGATAATTTTGGTGTAAGAAGGTGCCAAAGCAATTGTTATCAATGGAAATAAAAAGAAAAATTGTGCCTCGCTGCTATATTAGAAAATATTGAATTTAGTAGCTGTCTATTTACTTTTGACTAAGGGTGTACGTCATTTTGCCTGTGTATTAGTCCGCTAGAACTGTGCTGCCTTCTTTTGGCAATACGCGCGGCTGACTGCTCCTATTCCTTAAAGCATGGCGCACACGAGCGACAAAATCAAGGCGACTGCCGACGAGACCATCGCTAGCGACGTCGCTCGCCGACCACACTGGCTATCGCAAGCCGTCCCTGCCATAAATCCACCATGCTGTAATTATTTACTACCATGCTAGTAAATATTTTCTACCATGGTAGTAAATAATTCTTACCTAGGTAATAATTATTTACTACCATGGTAGTATTTAATTCTTACCTAGGTAATAATTATTTACTACCATGGTAGTATTTAATTCTGACCTAGGTAATAATTCGTACTTCGGAAAACGGAGTACGAATTCTTACCTAGGTAATAAACATTATGTTGGGGTGGGACTTGAGCCAAAGGAAAGCTGAAGTTGACTTTTCTGTGTCGGTGTTGACTTTTTTCCTATGTCGGTGTAATAGCTTTATCGGCAAATGTTGTACTTTTATCTAGTCCGACAATAAACAAATCTGTATTCTGTATTCTCAATGCTTCGAGCATAGGGAAAGTCTAACGAATATGAAATTCTGAGTGCCAAATAGATTATACAGACATGTAGTCAGGGGTTTGAGAGAAATGGACTAATGGAAATATAAAAAGCTCAGATTTGTGCATTTGAAGATGTGTATATTATTGTAGCGCCCGTCGAATCAGAAGCATACTGTACATTTCATTAACCGAGTTCTCGGGGAAAACTTGACGATAAAGCTTTGTTTTTTCATGGACTCTTTGTTTTCTTGACAGCAGGACTGAATTTGGGACATCGCTTTTGGAGGGGTATTATTGGCGGGAATTTGGGCAACACCATAGAACGGTACTGGCACACTTCCCAATTGATTATGTAATGTTAAGAGATTTGCTGGGATTGACCTTTTCTGAGCTCCTCATAACTTGTCTATTTTTAACGCTCGGAATTCCATGGCTGACGTGATCATGTATTCCCCAGCGCTATTTATAGAATTTCCCGCGATTCTGCCTATCTCCAGGCATCGATTGTCTTCACGCTGGCGCTTACAATCTCTGCCACCAAACGCCGGATTACTTACTATCCTTCCGCAGCAAGAAAAATAGTGCGTATGAAAATATCAACAACTACTATCTTATCATCGTTTATTTCACAGTAACATTATGTTTTTGTAATTGTTGCAACATTTAAGAGTATGAAAGGTATAATTAAATTTTGTAAGTTTGTGCCTGAATACAAATGCCAAAAATCCTGGCAAACGGAAAGTTGGTGATGCGGCCATTTGGTGGCAATGGTATCACCAGCGCAGCGGAAGTTGATACCGATTGTGCGCAGTATGCGATTCTGCCTTGACCTGCGCATGCGTACTTATACTTTCATATTCGCGCCATCTATCGACAAATTGATAAACTATTATTGCGACCTGCCACCTATGATTGAGATATTGAACTGACGAATATCCGTGGTATCCGTGAGTTCCCTCTAGAGTCCCTTTAAAGCGAATGGCTCGCGGGGTTTGTTGACAGTTCGCTGTTTGTTGACATGTCCTCAAATTAAGCGCCGTTTTGAGGAAAAGGCGAAAGAAGGATTTTAGTTTAATGGGAAATGCATTAGACAGCCAAACTTCGGAGGCGTATTCTGCAAAATCTACCGCTTCGAAATCAATGTGAATAGTTCAAAATGTACATTTTGACCGACTGAATTTGAAACTGTCATTAACCCATTTTAACAATTTTTTAATGGAACCTCGTCCCCAGGTGCACGTTCGCATATTTGCACAGGTTTTGCCTATGACTGGAGCACGGCTTTGCCTGGAGACTAGGTTCACTCTCTATGGGAGGTACCATCAAAAATCAAAACAAACCCCGCGAGCCATTCAAGTTTCTGAGCATGGGTGCTCAGGAAGTTATTCTCAGTTTGGGTACTCCGAGACCTTGGGGGCGCAGGGTCCACGCCTTGGGGCAGGCGCACATGTAACCGTTTGTTCGGCCTTGGGTGGCTACGTATAAAGGGCGGTTTACACTAGGTTGCACCAAGTTGCAAGTTGCTGCAACCTGCANCCGTGTAAAAGCGATCAATCCATACTGAACCGAACCCACTCGAGGAGGGTAGGTTTCCTCGAACAAGCACCGTGTATAAAGGCCGTGTAAAAAGGACTTTTCCCTTTTTTTCCAGCTGACCTGAAGTGCCGTGATTTCCTTGATTTCTGCTGTCCTGACGTAATTCCAGTGTTCCGTTGAGTGTACATGTATATCGCTCAATAAAGCATCTCATCAGAATATATACCCTGTTTTTCGTATATTAGCGGATTCATAGGGCCGTATTCTAGAAGCTTCCTCAACTCTAAGGTTTCCTATTGTTTGCAGGGCAGAATACAATTTAAGCTTAAAGCTGAACTTAATAGATATAAACCCCAAGCGGCAGAGGTAGAAATTACGAACAGCCACAAGGCACTTCCACTCGGACGGTCACAGTTGGTTTCACTTGCCACCACGCTCTTGAACAGTAAAGATCTCAGCAGAGCTGCCAAATGAGAAAAAACGAAAAATAATCTGTGATGGCACCGAGATTCGAACCCACAACCCTCTGACCGATTCGCCAACCTCTTTCTGTAGGCGCCACGAAGACTGCTTGCATGCAACGGCGCCGATCTACAATAAAGGCGCTGTGGTTTTGAAGATCTCCATGAGGAAATAAAGCGATCGGAATTGTCGTCATGCAAGCAACTAGCAGTCTTCGTGGCGCGTACAGAAAGAGGTTGGCGAATCGATCAGACGATTGTGGGTTCGAATCTCGGTGCCATCACATATTATTTTTCGTTGTTTCTCATTTGGCAGCTGTGCTGAGGTCTTTACTGTTCAAGAGCGTGGTGGCAAGTGAAACCAACTGTGACCGTCCGAGAGGGTGTATCGTTTTAAGAGGTAGTTTGGAAGTGCCTTGTGGCTGTTCGTAATTTCTACCTCTGCCGCTTGGGGTTTATATCTATTAAGTTCAGCTTTAAAGTGGACCCTAGAGTCGGGGAGGCTTCTACCAGGGTGGGCCAGAGAAAGTGTCCCTCGAAAAATAACATTTCTATTATTTCCCTATTGTTCGAGGGACACTTTCTCTGGCCCACCCTGAAGAATACGGGCCAATAAAAAGTACACACACAAGGCCGCCTCAGATGACTTTGTGGGAACGATAACAGGCCTTGTCGCCTTAACATTTTCTCGAAGTGGATGAAAACGTCGAGTCCTACAAAAAAGCTCTGATTTGCCCTCCGGGTAGGCCGATTATGGGATACTAGTAACCCTCTTGATTGTGAAGTGAAATATTGACTTACCGTCGACACAGGTCTCTATCTGCACACCCAAACCAAATCAACGTCACCCGAAATGGCGCCCATTTCGTTCGTGATTTGTCTTCGGCGACCTCCGGCCCTGCTGGAAGAACAAGTGTCATGCATATATTTTATTTTATTTTATTTATTTTTTCTTTCTGAATTTCCACCGCGGTGATAATTATTTTCAACCTCGGTGGGAATTATTTTCCACCTCGGTGGTAAATATTTTCCACCTCGGTGGTAAATATTTTCCACCGCGGTGGTAAATATTTTCCACCTCGGTGATAAATATTTTCCACCTCGGTGGTAAATATTTTCCACCTCGGTGATAAATATTTTCCACCTCGGTGGTAAATATTTTCCACCACATGCTGATGTGAATAAGGGAAGTGCTTCAACCGGCAGACCTGATGGTTGGGGTACCCTATGCAAGTCCCTCAAGGACCGGTCGAGTGGGTGCAGCTGATCACGTCAGCGCTCGCAAAGCCACATGAGCTGCTCCAGACCAGCCAGAGAAGTCAGAAAGAGGGATTGATATAAGGTCCTAAAGGAGGTTCAGAGGGGGAGATCTACAAACGGGACTCGTCAACCAAGGTTGGTCAGATGCGAACGGCCCGCCTTTGTGGCCCCTATCTAGGGTGGGGCCACTAAGCACCCACTTTATGGGTAAATGAAGCAGAAAAAGGTGAGTGTGGTCCATCATGATCGTCTGAAGCTCTGTCATGACTCCTCCCTTCTAATTTGGCTGACCGGGAGCGGCACCAGTTATTGGGCCAGACCAATGGCTCCTCGCTTCATCCTGAAGAACCGTCGAGCAAAGAGGAAGAAACAGAAGACAGGCCAAATGCCTCTGCCGGCGAGGATGCTGAGGTAAATGATTCCACGGAAGCAGGTGGTCAGAGGGTTCACCCGGATATGGAGGATTCCGATGCCACCCTGCTCTACGGAGACGACACCAGTTCCGATCCGGACGCCACCCTGCCCTTTTACATGGGGACGATTTAGAGGGAGACATGCAGGGACACAGATTCCGAACCAGTAGAGGCAAATGGTGAACCCGCTCCGAAACCGGTGTAGCAGTAAAGAGTGTCCCCCTGTAAAAAGCATCCATTTCTATTGTTGAATGACGGAATAAGCGGCATGGGTATATAGAAACCAATCACCAGAGATTAGAATGTAGCAAAAGGATCTTTTGTTACCAGGGCAGTTTTTCCTAGGACATTCTTTCCCTTCACATCTGGCCCAGTCCCAGAAGTCACGATCGACTGGGCCAGCGGTCCATTCTGACAGGAGGAGGCCTGTTAGGACACCCTTTATGTTCTGTGACTTTGTTCTCCAATAACACTAACAGATCGGCGGCCGTTGTCGCAATATTCGGTCGTAATTTTTCTGCCACAATTAGTTTTAAATAGATATTTTTAAAAAGATTTATGAATAGCTTGTAATACATGTAATTCACCTGTTTTGAAATTGAACGAAAAGAAAAAATCATCTGTCTGCAGGACCTGTATTAAAGGAGCACGGTATGTGATCTCTGCTGTATTTGGACTGTCGACGTAGGGAGAGCCATCTAGCGGCAGCAATACAAACTAAAAACACCCATTACAAAATGGTAGTACATCAGGTCCATTCGCCGACAAAGTACATGTAGTGAGTCCCTGGGGTTGGAGAGTGGCGCGCACGGCGATGGTGGCGCCGGCTGTCGAGACAAAGTGGCAATACCGGGCTCCTTTAAATTTTCAACCAATTAAAATTTGAAAATAAAGTAATATTTGTAATTGATTTTATCTTAAATAACATTGTAGGATGCAGATGTTCTGACGTTTATTAGACCAACACAAGCCAGGAGAGGTTATAGGTTTAAACAGCTTCTTTAACTTCTCTACACCAGGCTTGTTAATTACTTTGTATTTTACTTCGTAGGTGTTTCAATAAATTAGATCATGAAGCAAAGAAGCCAATTATGGTCTAACACTTGGTGAGGAAATAAATTAATGAGCAAACGGAATGTTTTTACACAGCTGTAGTTACAATGGCCACAGTTGCTGCAACAATAAAGTGGTAGCTGGATCGATCACCCACGCGTCCACAGAATTGGCTTCTAACTAACTGGTGAAGATATAACCCCATCCCAGGCCGAGGCCTCCTCACTTGCACGGACTTACCAGGAGAGAAAGTTTCTGTGCTGTCTGACCAAGGTAAGATTTCAGAATTCTCTTCTTTGTCTTCAAATCTGAAAAACAGAATTTCTTTCAGTTATTTTTGTGCCACGAGTAGGGAATATCATTCTTACACATTTTTCCATCATCAGAGCAAGTTTTTTCTCTTCTTGTTCAAGACGTGTACATAAATCCCGAAGCCCCATTCCTTCTTCTCAATTCGGCTTTTATCCCGAATTTCCTATTCTATTGTTGTTCGTTCCTCCACTTTTCGCCTGGTTATCCTTTTCTTTCCTTCAAGCCTTCCCAGCCAATGTCTCATTTCACGTAAACATACACAGAAAGAGTGATTTTTGAATGTGTTTTTCAGTGAGTTGATATGATCTTCCAATCAAAGAGCAAAGAAAGACATCCATTGTATTGAATCCCTCTTCAGTTTATTCGGCCATCATGATTTCCTTCCACTTGCTGGCAATTTTGGTTGCGGTGGTCCTTCTCCAGGGTAAGAATTTGTAGACTGTTTCTTCTCGGGAGGGTCAAACTGTGGGGTGTCTGTAAGGGTTCCAAGGACGAGGGAGGAGAAAGAGATGAGGTTGTAAACAGCAGAAGATGATTCGGCCACCTGCCTCATCATTCTCATTTCTTTTGTTAGAGACAACATGCTATGACAGCCAACTGACCCAAGGTTTGCCCACCATCACAAAATGGCTTGCATGNAACTCGGCTAAAACTGAACCGATTTCGATGAAATTTTCGGCAACTTTCGTAGAGAAACATCCATCAACATGTAAACATCACGCCACCTTCAGACGTCTGACTAATCGTGCGTAATTAGTGATTGTTTTATAGCGTCTGCTACGCCTACTTCACTGCCTCGCTTTCGTTCAGTTATTTAGCAGTTAGTACCGCCAAATACCGCGGCTGACACGTCGTGGCGCTGTTCATACCTTTGCGGGTCGACTGATGAGCAAATAAAGCGATCGGAATAGGAGCAGTCAGCCGCGCATATTGCTAACAGATGGCAGCACAGTCTTAGCGGACCAAATGTACAGGAAATCTATTATGATCGCTGCTCGATCGATAATGACTGGGTCCGCTAGATGCATTGAATTGGGCCCTAGTGACACCTAGTGGTCAACTCGCTGACAGCTCCTATTGTCGTCATGCAAGCAAGCAGTCTTCGTGGCGCGTACAGAAAGAGGTTGGCGAATCGATCAGACGATTGTGGGTTCGAATCTCGGTGCCATCACATATTATTTTTCGTTTTTTCTCAGTTAGCAGCTGTGCTGAGATCTGTACTGTTCAAGAGCGTGGTGACAAGTGAAACCAACTGTGACCGTCCGAGAGGGTGTATCCTTTTCAGAGGTAGTTTGGAAGTGCCTTGTGGCTGTTCGTAATTTCTACCTCTGCCGCTTGGGGTTTATATCTATTAAAGCGAATGGCTCGCGGGGTTTGTTTACATTTTTAGTGGTACCTTCCATAGAGAGTGAATCTAGCCTCCAGGGAAAGCCGTGCTCCAGCCATATGCAATACCTGTGCAAATATGCGAATGTAAACACTGGGGACGAGGTTACATTAAAAATTTGTTAAAATGGGTTAATGACGTTTTCAAATTCAGTAAGTCAAGATGTACATTCTGTACTATTCTCATTGATTTTGAAGCGGCAGATTTTGCAGAATGCGCCTCCGAAGTTTGGCTGTCTAATGCATTTCCCATTAAACTAAAATCCTTCTTTTGCCTTTTTCTCAAAATGGTGCTTGATATCGATGACCAACTGTCATGGCGCCACAACAAACCCCGCGAGCCATTCGCTTTAAGTTCAGCTTTAAATAGTGGACCCTAGAGTCGAGGAGGCTTCTAACAGGGTGGGCCAGAGAAAGTGTCCCTCGAAAAATAGCATTTCTATTGTTTCCCTATTGTTCGAGGGACACTTTCTCTGGCCCACCCTGTAGAATACGGGCCAATAAAAAGTACACACACAAGGCCGCCTCAGATGACTTTGTGGGAACGATAACAGGCCTTGTCGCCTTAACATTTTCTCGAAGTGGATGAAAACGTCGAGTCCTACAGAAAAGCTCTGATTTGCCCTCCGGGTAGGCCGATTATGGGATAACCCTCTTGATTGTGAAGTGAAATATTGACTTACCGTCGACACAGGTCTCTATCTGCACACCCAAACCAAATCAACGTCACCCGAAATGGCGCCCATTTCGTTCGTGATTTGTCTTCGGCGACCTCCAGCCCTGCTGGAAGAACAAGTGTCATGCATATATTTTATTTTATTTTATTTATTTTTTCTTTCTGAATTTCCACCGCGGTGATAATTATTTTCCACCTCGGTGGGAATTATTTTCCACCTCGGTGGTAAATATTTTCCACCTCGGTGGTAATTATTTTCCACCGCGGTGATAATTATCTTCCACCTCGGTGGTAATTATTTTCCACCACGGTGGTAAATATTTTCCACCTCGGTGATAAATATTTTCCACCTCGGTGATAAATATTTTCCACCTCGGTGGTAAATATTTTCCACCTCGGTGATAAATATTTTCCACCTCGGTGGTAAATATTTTCCACCACATGCTGATGTGAATAAGGGAAGTGCTTCAACCGGCAGACCTGATGGTTGGGGTACCCTATGCAAGTCTCTCAAGGACCGGTCGAATGGGTGCAAAGGATCACGTCAGTGCTCGCGAAGGCACATGAGCGGCTCCAGACCAGCTAGAGAAGTCAAAAGAGGGATTGATATAAGGTCCTAAAGGAGGTTCAGAGTGGCAGATCTACAAACGGGACTCTTCAACCAAGGTTGGTCAGATGCGAACGGCCCGCCTTTTGTGGCCCCTATCTAGGGTGGGGGGCCACTAAGCACCCACTTTATGGGTAACTGAAGCAGAAAAAGGTGAGTGTGGTCCATCATGATCGTCTGAAGCTCTGTCATGACTCCTCCCTTCTAATTTGGCTGACCGGGAGCGGCACCAGTTATTGGGCCAGACCAATGGCTCCTCGCTTCATCCTGAAGAACCGTCCAGCAAAGAGGAAGAAACAGAAGACAGGTCAAAAGGGAAATACCCCTGCCGGCGAGGATGCTGAGGTAAATGATTCCACGGAAGCAGGTGGTCAGAGGGTTCACCCGGATATGGAGGATTCCGATGCCACCCTGCTCTACGGAGACGACACCAGTTCCGATCCGGACGCCACCCTGCCCTTTTACATGTAGAGGCAAATGGTGAACCCGCTCCGAAACCGGTGTAGCAGTAAAGAGTGTCCCCCTGTAAAAAGCATCCACTTCTATTGTTGAATGACGGAATAAGCGGCATGGGTATAGAAACCAATCACCAGAGATTAGAATGTAGCAAAAGGATCTTTTGTTACCAGGACAGTTTTTCCTAGGACATTCTTTCCCTTCACACCTGGGCCAGTCCCAGAAGTCACGATCGACTGGGCCAGCGGTCCATTCTGACAGGAGGAGGCCTGTTAGGACACCCTTTATGTTCTGTGACTTTGTTCTCCAATAACATTAACAGATCGGCGGCCGTTGTCGCAATATTCGGTCGTAATTTTTCTGCCACAATTAGTTTAAATATATATTTTTAAAAAGATTTATGAATAGCTTGTAATAATTCACCTGTTTTGAAATTGAACGAAAGGAAAAAATCATCTCTCTGCAGGGCCTGTATTAAAGGTGCACGGTATACGATCTCTGCTGTATTTGGACTGTCGACGTAGGGAGAGCCATCTAGCGGCAGCAATACAAACTAAAAACACCCATTACAAAATGGTAGTACATCAGGTCCATTCGCCGACAAAGTAGTAAGTCCCTGGGGTTGGAGAGTGGCGCGCACGGCGATGGTGGCGCCGGCTGTCGAGACAAAGTGGCAATACCGGGCTCCTTTAAATTTTCAACCAATTAAAATTTGAAAATAAAGTAATATTTGTAATTGATTTTATCTTAAATAACATTGTAGGATGCAGATGTTCTGACGTTTATTAGACCAACACAAGCCAGGAGAGGTTATAGGTTTAAACAGCTTCTTTAACTTCTCTACGCCAAGCTTGTTAATTATTTTGTGTTTTACTTTTTTTATATATATTGTAGTTTATTATTGAATAATAGTGCAATACAAATAACAAAGGGCCAGTGCCAAGGCATTAGTGGCCCTCTGTGTTTTACTTCGTACGTGTTTCAGTAAATTAGATCATGCAGCAAAGAAGCCAATTATGGTCTAACACTTGGTGCGAAAATAAATTAATGAGCAAACGGAATGTTTTTATACAGCTGCAGTTACAATGGCCACAGTTGCTGCAACAATCAAGTGGTAGCTGGATCGATGACCCACGCGTCCACAGAATTGGCTTCTAACTGACTGGTGAAGATATAACCCCATCCCAGGCCGAGGTCTCCTCACTTGCTGGGACTTACCAGGAGAGAAAGTTTCTGTGCTGTCTGACCAAGGTAAGATTTCAGAATTCTCTTCTTTGTCTTCAAATCTGAAAAACAGAATTTCTTTCAGTTATTTTTGTGCCACGAGTAGGGAATATCATTCTTACACATTTTTCCATCATCAGATCAAGTTTCTTCTCTTCTTGTTCAAGACGTGTACATAAATCCCGAAGCCCCATTCCTTCTTCTCAATTCGGCTTTTATCCCGAATTTCCTATTTTATTGTTGTTCGTTCCTCCACTTTTCGCCTGGTTGTCCTTTTCTTTCCTTCAAGCCTTCCCAGTCAATGTCTCATTTCACGTAAACATACACAGACAGAGCGATTTTTGAATGTGTTTTTCAGCGACTTGATATCATCTTCCAATCAAAGAGCAAAGAAAGACATCCATTGTATTGAATCCCTCTTCAGTTTATTCGGCCATCATGATTTCCTTCCACTTGCTGGCAATTTTGGTTGCGGTGGTCCTTCTCCAGGGTAAGAATTTGTAGACTGTTTCTTCTCGGGAGGGTCAAACTGTGGGAGGTCTGTAAGGGTTCCAAGGACGAGGGAGGAGGAGAAAGAGATGAGGTTGTAAACAGCAGAAGATGATTCGGCCACCTGCCTCATCATTCTCATTTCTTTTGTTAGAGACAACATGCTATGACAGCCAACTGATCCAAGGTTTGCCCACCATCATAAAACGGCTTGGGTGTTCTCAACATGATGTTATCTTATAACAGAAGTGTACATTACCGCTTCTATTCCCCAGGAATACAAGATATTCATGCTAGACGCAATGGTGAGTACGGTAGTGGTAATAAATGTTCAGTTTTCTCTTCATATTCAATGCATGTATTTTAACGATAATACCATTACTGGCGATTGCTTCTGTCAACATTTAGCACACCGTTAGATTAGAAAAAAATACCGTTCTTATTCTATTCGCACTTAAGACCCCTAGGTTGCAGGTGTAAGTTGATTTATGTGCTCATTGAACTTTGCATTCATTGGTAAAGTGAAACGTCCAAAACTTATGACTACCTGTGGGGTAAGTTGATTTACGTCTTAGTTAGAAAAATACAGTCTGATATATTGGATAAAGCCCATTCACACTAATGTACATCCATTAAAAATTTAAGCACCTTAACTCCCAAAACAAGGAAGTTATGGCGATTTTTCTTTTTTTCACAAAACGCCCCCTGGTGGCCGCTTCGGCCGCAAATCGACAGGTTCGTGACCCACATATACACCTTTCCACTAAAAATCAGGTAAATCCGATTTGATTTGAACGTGCTGGTGCGGTAACGTCGTCAATGGACGGACGGACGGACGGACGGACGTCGCAGGGGACGACAATACCCCTCGGGCCGAGGGGTAAAAACCAAGAAATGAAATACAATGTAGCAAGAATATATTTTTGATAATAGTGAGGTTCTGCAAACTTACGTTTTACATTTACGATTACGATTTGAAAATGTCATGACGTCGGCTCTGCGGGACGTTTTTACGTGCAAATCGCTTTCTACACGTAAGAAACTTACGATTTAATCAAAGCCAAATATTTCATTTTTGTAATCTAAATATTCGCCTGCAATTTAACACATTCATAAATGGGTATATTTCGCAGTTGCAGCAAAAATGAAAAGAAGAATTCTTGGCACATCTGCCCTGGAGCACTTGCCAAACATGGGATACATCGACCCTCTTTTCACCTGGCACGGGAAGTTCCAAGTCAAATGATGACGCCATCGCGTCACGTTCTTTCTTGACATGAGGCGTGACGTCATGACGTCGTCAAATCGTAATCGTAAATGTAAAACGTAAGCTTGCAGAAACTCCCTATTATGCACGTATCAACTTTTCAGAATGTACATACACCTTTCAAGTGGGTGACTGCCCTGGTCGTGAAGTACAGCCACACGGGCGGAACCGGTATAGCGATCAGTGCCGTGAATTCTGCAACAAACGACCTGATTGCAAGGCATACCGAATGTTGAATGATAACCCTTTTACATGTCGGGTAATGACTCACGTGTGTTCAAAGAAAGAAAGAAAGAAAGTCAAACACCTCACTATGTCTATAAGTAAGTCTAAATAATGGTCCATATGCATAAAAAAGCATATGCTTTTATTTATTTATTTAATTATATATTACTTGAAAATTGAAGCAATTACTTCCATCAGTATGCATAAATCCCAAAGTAAATGCTTTTGCTGAAAGCAACTGCTATTAGAAAAAGCAGTTACTATTTACTTGTTCCTTTCTAGCAAATGCTAGAATTCATATGCATAATACTAAGCAACTGCTCCAACTGTAGAACCTTTGGTAAACAAGCAAATGCTTGTCAAGTATAAAGCATTTGCTTTGAAGTAGAAGTAAAAGATTATGCATGTAAAACCAAGTAATTGCTTTTACTTTTACTTTTGCCTTCAAGCAACTGTTTTTACTTTTTGCTTTTGCTAGAAATAAATGCTTCATTTTTATGCATACGGCTCAATGTCAAAAAGTACAAGTAACATGATGCAATAGGATGAAATATGCAAAGGGAGATTTTTCTACTTTAAAAAGAAAACAATTGACCAGGAGAGATCAGGGGCCATATTCATAAAAGGCTGCTAAAATAGTTGCCAACTAGGGGATAGTTGGCTTCTAACTCGGTAGTTGCCTTCTTGTTAGTTGACATCTATTTTTCTATTCATAAAACAGCACTAGGAACCCTGCTAACTAGTTGCCAGCTAGAAAATAATAGTTGTGAACTAGAATGTGGGAAGACGGCCAAACCACAAAAACCACAAGATGTCAGTTTCAATTTCAATGGGCTGAGTGTTTACTTTGAGGACACTAAGGTCATAGGTTCTGTAGGGGATGATGTTTTATGCATTGTGGCCAATGGCTGATATTTATAAAAGGTAGCAAATGCTTTTACTTTAAATTTTGTAGTAAATTTACATTGAACACCAGTCATTAGGCCTATCTGTCACTGTACACGGTGTACCCCAGTTGCTCGCACGAAGAAGGGAATGTTTTGTTTGATTTGTAATTCGAACTACACTTGTTTTTCATAATTCACAAATGTGAAGATCATGTATTAACTGGAATCAGTGACAGGGCACTTTGTANTAAATGTAAAACGCAAGCTTGCAGAAACTCCCTATTATGCACGTATCAACTTTTCAGAATGTACATACACCTTTCAAGTGGGTGACTGCCCTGGTCGTGAAGTACAGCCACACGGGCGGAACCCGTATACCGATCAGTGCCGTGAACTCTGCAACAAACGACCTGATTGCAAGGCATACCGAATGTTGAATGATAACCCTTTTACATGTCGGGTGATGACTCACGTGTGTTCAAAGAAAGAAAGAAAGAAAGTCAAACACCTCACTATGTCTATAAGTAAGTCTACATTTAAATAATGGGTCATATGCATAAAGAAAAGCAAATGCTTTTTACTTGAAAATTGAAGCAATTACTTCCATCTGTATGCATAAAACTCAAAGTAAATGCTTTTGCTAAAAGGCGACTGCTGTTACAAAAAGCAATTACTATTTACTTGCTCCTTTCAAGCAAATGCTAGAAATCATATGCACAATACTGAGCAATTACTCCAACTGTACAACCATTGGAAAACAAGCAAACGCTTGTCAAGTATAAGCATTTGCTTTGAAGTAGACTTAAAAGATTATGCATATGAAACCAAGTAATTGCTTTAACTTTTACTTTTGGCTTCAAGCAATTGCTTTTACTTTTTGCTTTTGCTAGAAGTAAATCCTTCATTTTTATGCATACGGCCCAATGGTCCATATGCATAAAAAAGCAAATGCTTTTTATTTATTTATTACATATTACTTGAAAATTGAAGCAATTATTTCCATCCGTATGCATAAATCCCAAAGTAAATGCTTTTGCTGAAAGCACCTGCTATTAGAAAAAGCAGTTACTATTTACTTGTTCCTTTCTAGCAAATGCTAGAATTCATATGCATAATACTAAGCAATTGCTCCAACTGTAGAACCTTTGGTAAACAAGCAAAATGCTTGTCAAGTATAAGCATTTGCTTTGAAGTAGAAGTAAAAGATTATGCATGTAAAACCAAGTAATTGCGTTTACTTTTACTTTTGCCTTCAAGCAACTGTTTTTACTTTTTGCTTTTGCTAGAAGTAAATGCTTCATTTTTATGCATAACGGCTCAATGTCAAAAAGTACAAGTGACACGGTGTAATAGGATGAAATATGCAAAGGGAGATTTTTCTACTTTAAAAAGAAAAAAAAATGACCAGGAGAGATCAGATGCTTCAAAAGATTGAGACAGAGTTTTTCAAAACAGTAAATGGTGGTGGTTTTGTATGTAATTGTCAAAAAAATCTGTTGATAATCGCGGTTTTTAATGCAACTTCATACACTGAAAACTGAGTCATACACTGAAAACTGAGTCATACACTGAAAACTGAGTCATACACTGAAAACTGAGTCATACACTGAAAACGTTATCAAATTTTGCATTTTCAGAAGAGTGCGCAGGTGAGCTGAATTTTGCCTTATTTTTCTACATGCTGTTTAAGAAAAAATAATTATGCCCTATTTATTTAAACGGTGACGTCCGAAAAGCGTATTTATTCAGCCAGAATGAAGAATATAGTTGTCAGAGTGACGCAATGGATTTGCACAACTGGGGGGGGGGGGGGGGTCCTATATTAGGGACATTAGGCTATTACACGGGGTCTGGAGCGTTTTGGAACAGAGATAACACTTTGTCATGACTTTAGGTTTGGGCTATGGTGAATTTAAGCAAGTCTTGTCATAAAATTGATGCCAAAATTGAAAATAAAAAATGAAAAGTAAAAAAATCCCCTACTTTTGTAGACTGGTACCCGGTCTTCTGGGCAGCTTGCATTCGAAGACCGGTGAAATCAAATGATCAACTTAATGGCGGATTCCCGACGAGTGACGTCATTCTACAGGAGACCGAACACTGCCCAGAAGACCGGGTACCAGTCTATATAGTATTTTTAATCAGGACAGTGTTCGGTCTACTACTTTTGGAAAAAAGGAAGAAAAACATATTTTATGTGGCCTTAAGTATCCATTTCAGGCGGCTATTGAATTTGCCTTGTCCTATAAATTTCAGTATGTCCATACAGCCTTGTGTACGCCGACTGCCCTGGTCATGATATATATAAAGGAAAGCATAATCGTACCGCCTGTCTTGACTTATGCAACCACCTTCCTGACTGCAAGTCGTTCCAACTTATCCGAGGCAATGATTGTAGGCTGAAGAATCACGTGTGTTCACAGAAAGAATTGAGAAATGTTCGAGAGAAGGAGTACAATCTGTATACAAGTAAGTCCTGGATAGGGAGGTTTCGCCATTAGGGAGGTTTCGCCAATCTGACGGAACACGAAGTACGAATACGAAATTGGACTTCATTTCAGTAGTGTTTTTCAGGAGATGGTTGGTACCACAAATATCGCCTGCTGCAAGAGCGCCTTTTAGCGCGTAACGTTACACCGATGGAGTTATCGTGTATATTACACTTTAAAAGTTATGTTTCGTTTAAAAGTTATCTTCCGTTTAAAAGTTATCTTCCGTTTAAAAGTTATCTTTCGTTTAAAAGTTATCTTTCGTTTAAAAGTTATCTTCCGTTTAAAAGTTATCTTCCGTTTAAAAGTTATCTTCCGTTTAAAAGTTATCTTCCGTTTAAAAGTTATGTTTCGTTTAAAAGTTATCTTCCGTTTAAAAGTTATCTTCTGTTTAAAAGTTATCTTTCGTTTAAAAGTTATCTTCCGTTTAAAAGTTATCTTCCGTTTAAAAGTTATCTTCCGTTTAAAAGTTATCTTCCGTTTAAAAGTTATCTTCCATTTAAAAGTTATCTTCCGTTTAAAAGTTATCTGTCGTTTAAAAGTTATCTTTTGAAATTTAAAAATTCAAGATTCACCGCAGCTCTTTCGGTATTACTTGATATACTGAAAGACGCACTGGGAGGAGGGACATTTGTGGTACCAACCATCTCCTGAAATACATTACGTCCTGGAAAGGAAACAAGATTGTGTATGTTTTTTTCCTAATTAAAAACACTATTGTCGTATTGACCAGGATGTAAGATGCTTCCAAACATTGAGACTGGTGGTAGAGTTCTTCGAAACTTTGGAAGTCTACACTTACAGTTTAAAAATTGTGTTGATAATAATACAAGTTGATTGAAAAATCTACTGTCCTTTGTTTCACATGCCAAGCTTAAGATCCTCAAAAACATTCTTGAAATTTTCATTTTCAGGACAATGCCCAGGTGAGCTAAGTATACCTTTTTTCGTAGCATGCTTTGTTTAGGCAAAATTAGCCAACAGACCTTAATGTGTACAAAAAAATCTGTGACCTGTTCCAGGAAAACCATCCAACCAAACGTATCTGAAAAACACAACACGTATCTAAAAACACACCACGAGCTCACAAATTCGTGAGCTTGGGGTGTATTTTTTACAAACTAGTGTTTTTTGGTTAGATACGTGTTCTAAATTCCCTGATAGTTCTCCAGGGGCCTGTGCTATAGCGTAGTGTCACCGCGTATTAACAGACGGCGCTGTGCGCTAATCAAAACAAAGACAACTTGTGCCCGCCGGGCAATATTTTTCGCATGTCTCCCTTTAACTGCCTCATCCAAGAAAATGAAAACAGTCTAAAGAATTGCAGCTGGTATGTTTCAGCCTGTACATACACCGATGAGAACGCTGACTGCCCAGGTCACGATATTTACCGTGGATATCATAGACGCCCTCTCTGCCGTGTTCTGTGCACCAATCGTCCTGACTGCAAGTCATTCCAAGTGGCCATCGTAGAACCTCATTCTATCACTGGTATCAACGTGGAATGTCGGCTGAAGAACCACGTGTGTTCAAAGAAAGAACTGACAAACGTTGGCAAAAAGGGAAAACATCTGTTTACAAGTAAGTCTTCAATGACTTGCTCTCAGTACAGTATATGAAGCAACATTTTGCATGTTTTTTTTCCTATTTTAAAAAGACAACTGAGGAGGATGCAAGATGTTTTCAAATTTTAGTTTGGTAGAGTTGTTCAAAAGTTTGACAGGGTGCGGTTTAGTTCACATGCCACGTTGTGTCATGTGTTAAGAATAAATGTTTTCAAAATTTATTTTCAGAACATTGCGATGGTGAGCTAAGTATACCTTTTTTACGCCCCCGACCTCGGAAGGTTGGGGGCATTATGTCGGCTCCTCGTCGTCCATGTCTGTGGTCGGTGCTGGCGTCTGGAAACATTCCGTCAATTATCTTGCGAATGCTTCGAGTATGGCAAGCCAAACGTTGCAATATTCAATACTACAAAATATTTTTGTTCCAAAAATATATTCATTCATGAATGGTAAATATTGATTCATGAATGGTAAATATTCATTCATAAATGGAAAATATTTGTTCATGAAAAAAATTATTTGTTCATGAAAAACATTATTTATTCATGAAAAAAATATTTTTTCATGAAAAAATTATTTATTCATGAAAAACAAATATTTTTTTCATGAATAAATATTTTTTTCATGAATAAATATTTTTTTCATGAACAAATATTTTTCTCATGAATGAATAATTTTTTCATGAATCAATACTTTTTCATGAATAAATAATTTTTTCATCCATCAATATTTGTTTTCATGAATGAATATTTACCGTTCATGAATGAATATATTTTTGTTCCAAAAATATTTTGTAATATTGAATATTGCAACGTTTGGCTTGCCATATTCGAGCGATCAACCTGGATGTTTTGTAAGGGCTTGATCTGTATGAGGGGAAGGTTCCTTTCGATCACCAGCACCGCCGCACATCCATGATAGTGGCTATGACGGCCATCTTGAGTTCGTTTTCCGTCAAAAAGCTTGAGAAAGCTTTGAGTACTCCACTTGAATTTTTAGCTCACCCGGGGTGAGCTCTTGTCGTGGTGCTGCGTCCGTCGTCGTCCGTAGCAGGCCACGTTTCGTAACCGCTGGGGCTATTGATCTGAAACTTGGTACATATATATATACCCCTAGGTCAGATGACCTATGACACCAAGTTTCGGTTCGATTCGATTCTTGGCTTGGCCACCAGGTGGCGGAAACCAAAACCCCCCCAAAAAAGTGCAAAAACTCCTGAACTAATGACTCCAAATTTTTATCATAGGTGCATGTAATGAGGATAGCTGACATATGCAACGGATTTTTGACTTGACCTACTTTTCAAGGTCAGAGAGGTCAAAATTCGATTTTACTGAAATCTGGTGCAGCAACGAGGCCAATGACGATTGACGAAGGACGTCAAAATCTCACAAATGACGAATGACGAGTATAGTGAAATTCTAAACCATTTTCTTGTTTGTTTTACCAGCTAAGCCGATCAGGACCCGTGGTGGCACTGGAAACTTTGCTTACTGCGCCATACCCTACAAATATAAGGGGAAATGGGAGATGTCATGCCTCCCCGGGAAACATGGACCATGGTGCGGGACAACCGAGGATTTTGATAAAGACGGAAAATGGGGTTACTGTACTGGTAAGCGATCTGAATACTGATTCACATCCGTGTTAACAAGATGAGTCTGCAATGATGAGAAGCAAATAGTGACAAAGCTTACAAGATGTTTGTCGTCTTGCTTTGTATCTCCGCTTTTCCTGGAGCGAGACGGCCATGTCGAATTAGCGGAACCGGCGGAAACAGCGGAACCGAACGGAACCTGGCGGAAACAACATAAATATGGTGTTCTTTGAAATAATGTTGTTTAGGGAAATATCTCTTACCATCAAAAACATAATCTGGACGATTAGATAATAAAAAATGTAATTTTGATAAATAGTTTAAAATTACGATATCAAAAATGGTAATCCTCAGGAATTTCCTGGTCGTGACGTCAAACCTACCTGACCACAGATAAAGATCAGCCAACAAGCCATCACTGACAAGACAGCTCACTCACGCCAAAGAATCCTGCTTCCAAAATGAACTGCAGACCAGGTTCCGTTCGGTTCCGCTGTTTCCGCCGGTTCCGTTAATTCGACATGGCCGAGTGGAGACCTTGATCAATCAATATCTTATATCATTGTGAATGATTTGGGTTCTGACGACTGCCAAGACTTCAGAGCGAGGTAAGAGGGAGGAAACCGGGAGCGGCCCTGCAGTACTCGAAGGGTCGTGTCGCCCTTATTTTATGACATTTAAAGGGCCGTATTCTAGAAGCTTCCTTAAGTGTAAGGTCGACCTTAATCTATTGTGTTCTACCCTGCAAACAATAGCTAAAGGTCGACCTTACACTTAAGGAAGCTTCTAGAATACGGCCCAATGTCTTGATCGACATCTTTGCTTACGATTGAGATGACGTTTTTTGACTGGATATTCTGCAGCAACTCTGTCCCGAGAGTGATAGCAGTTGCAGATAACGCCCCTGCCTGGGATTGAAAGGGTGCATTCGATTACTTCCTACACCGGGCTACCCCGAGCTCGCGTCTTCGGGAAGAATGACATGCGCAGTGAAGGGGAGTAAATGAACGATTTCGGTTTGGCTCTGCGTGTTAGTGTTATGGCGGTCTGTTCGTCTGCCATGCGGGAAATACCAACATGACATCGACCTAGGCCCTATATGACATATGGGGATGTAGCTGGAACGTCGAAAAAGAGCCATGTAGGCCTTGGTTGTGATTGATATACATGTACAGCGAACTATTATGCAGACAATGGTCTGCAGAAACAATATCGCCGGATGGCTGTATTGATAGGCCTAGCAAGTGAGCAAGCCAATCTCGGCGCCATCTTGGAGCGATGCATTCTGGGATACTTCCCGAAGTAGTTCACCCCCTAGGGTAGGGCTACTTGGAACAGGCCCGAGCCAGCACGAATGGTGACGTCATCACCAAACCCAGCGATGTCGTGGAGACACGAGCAGACACGGTGCAACTAATCGAATGCGTCCAAAGAAGCATCACTCACTCTGACTTGAGCGCCATCTATAAATAGACAATCTCACTTCAGGTACTTTACAGTAATCATTTTGAGTTGTGAGTTTCCGAGTACATAACTCGTTCTTTTCTTACAGCTACCTGCCTGACACATGAGAAGAAGACGGTACACGAGGGAGATGCCTGGACCTATGAGGGAATTGTTTACATCTGTCAGATGGACGGAAAGGGCAAAAAAAGTAAGTGGAAAATTAGCCAACAGACCTTGTGTACAAAAAAATCTGCATAAACGAATCTAACCGTTTTGCCCAACTGCGATTTATTTTTATTACATTTGTAGATGCAGACGTAATTATGATACATGTAATGTCTTCTTTTAATTTCTCTACAGGTAACTGTCTCTTCCCCTTCACATATAAAGGCGTAGAGTACAAAAACAAGTGTGCCGGCTTCTACACACCTTGGTGTTATACCGACAAGGACCAGAAGAACAGGGAATATTGTTCTGAGTGATTTCAACCCCGAATCTTATGATGTATAGAGTGGTTATTGCTCAATAAAGCATCGCACTAGAACATAAACACTGCCTTTCTTTTTGGCATCAGAGGTTTCGTAGGAAAGGAAGTACAGTCAGATTGGCGTAGTACACGTTGAGGGATACCTGCCACATCTGAGTTCGCGGGTACGGTAACAGGCCATGTCGCCGTAACATTTCCTCAAAATGGCTTAAGGGGAAGCTGTTGTTGTAGGCCTACATTTTCATATTGCTTGAATTGAGGCCCCTCTGAGAAAAGCAATAAAGACACCCCCAGTTGACTGTTTTTATGGTCCAATGTGATCACTGTGCTTTATAGAAACAGAAAATGAGCAAAGTCCCAAGAATTACAGCTTAATTACATTACGTAATCAAAAAGAAAGAAATTCACAAACATGAAAAACGGGTACAATTTTCTCAGAGAAGAAGCGTGTAAATGACATATTCAGGAAGTGGCAGCAATGTCACAAACCCATAGAACCTCGGGTGGCGAGGGTGTCTTGACCTGCACTTCATGTACACCATACACGACCAGTACATTTAAAGGGTGTCTTGACCTGCACTTCATGTACGCCATACACGACCAGTAAATTTTAAGGAGTTCCAGGAAATAAAATCCAAATCGAATATGGCGGCTGCCCCGTCTCGGAAAATCTGGCGGCATTCATGAAATTCATGTGCGGAGTACTCTATATATATAGAGTTGCTATCAAAGGGGGGGGGGTTAAGTAGATTACAAACCTCGAACTTTCTGATACGTATGTTGTTTGATCTTCAAAATGTAACATTTCTTGGGAAAGTGTTGCGACAACAAGTCTTTTGTTTCGGCTTATTAGCTAATTAGGGCGTTCTAAGATGGGTCTCATTCAATTCCTTTTGACTGATAGACCCGCAGGTGCCTCCATATAACTTGTACTTTTATGGTATTTTGACATGTTTTATTTACAACGTCTGACCACGTTCCAAAAATTCACAAAGTCAGCTGGCCCTTAAAGGAGTTAGACGCCGAAGTTGTAAACAAGCTGGTTTGTTTACAAATATGGTCGGCAAACTAGTTTTATTCCTTCGTGCAGGTGGCAGCACCCGTGATCGTTAGACTGGTTCCCGGTCCGATGCAACTCACGATATTCACGTCAGTACATATCACCGACAATAGGTGGCAGCACCGCAGGCGTCCGTGGATAGAGAACCAGTGAGTGTTTACAACTTCGGCGTCTAACTCCTTTAAAACGTTGAGTCCTCCTAAAGAGCCTGCTTTTACCCTCCAGGTAGGCCCGTTAGTGTGGGAACAATAATGATTGTTAAAGGGCCACAGTATTCCTTCCATCCCGCCCTAAAGATACCGCCTTAAGGGAGACCTCTATTGACAATATTGTTAAACTACCGCTTATCAACCTCGCCCCATGTAGAGTAACTCTCGTTCCCAGGTTATCCACGTATGCATCCTATTGTAATCATACATTCTCCAACAGTGGGGTGAAAGGCAAGACTGCGGTGTTGGAGAATGATACAATCACCGCCAGTGGCGCCGGCTATCGACAAAAGGTGGCAACATCGTGCCCTTTAAGTGAAATGGAACTTAACTTACCGGTTGATACAGGTCTCCACTTGCATGTCCAAAGTGTCTTCACGCCGTCCGAGTTGGCGCCGTTTTCGTTCATAGTTTGTCTTCGGCAACCTCCCGGCCCTGGTGGAAGAACACATGAAACTTTATCACAAGGAACGGAAAAAACAAAATGAAATGGTCCATGGACCATGTGCTCACTGGGTTGGACATAATAGTCTAATGACAGAGGGAGGTACATATCAGTTATGAGCAATCTGGGTCAAGTCATTCCCAGGTAGGACTTTGATGATTTTCGGGTTACGCCACCTGGCGGTCATATTGGATGTTAGTCTCGCTTGGCCAGACGCTACCGGCTCACACCTTCGGTAAATCACACTCCGCGTCTGGCTCTTTTAGAGATTAACAGTCGTGAAGACCGCGTGGTGGCAGCACGGGTCCTTGGGTTTTCCCAACCTCGTTCGCTTTCTGACAATCTGGCGAGTGGTCCAAGGTTGTCTGAGCGAACTATATCCCTGGGGACGGGGTTAGGGTTTTTCCTGGGAGTAATTTCCGCGGGAATTATGAGTGAGAAAGCGTGGTGATTGGCTGGAGCCCACTGGAGTGCCATCTAGTGGTGTTACCGGCTTTTGAGCCCCAAATGTGCCAGTGTGTAGGAGACCGGGACGTCGGATACACACTGGGGCCGAGTGTAATTGGATGTCCGATCGGGCCGAAACTTCACATGGACATAAAGGTCATCTGCAGGGGGCCACATATCACATTGGAGCCCTTTGGGTATTAAAGGTGAACGGTATGCGATCTCTTTGCTGTATTTTCACTGTGGACGTAGGGCGAGCCATCTAGCGGCAGCAATACGAACTAACTAAACATTACAAAATGGTAGTACATCAGGTCCATTCGCCTACAAAGTACATGTAGTTAGTCCCTGGGGCTGGAGAGTGGCGCACACGGCGATGGTGGCGCCGGTTGTCGAGAAAAAGTGGCAATACCGGGCTCCTTTAAATTTTCAACCAATTACAATTTGAAAATAAGGTAAGACTGCATGTAGTGTTGATATTCCATCGACTGAATGCGAGTTGGACGATAAAAAACAATTTATTTATGGTGGGCGTTGTCGCAATATTCGACCATTCTTACTTATTCTGCAACAATTAGTTTAATTTGATATTTTGTTTCGATTTGTCAACAGATTACCAATTCACCTGTTCGGAAGTTGAAGAAAAGACAGCTGCATTGTTGCTAGATTAAAATTTCAACCAATTAAAAGTTGAAAATAAAGTAATACATGTATTTGTAATTAAATTGATTTTATCTTAAATAACGCCATAGGATGCAGATGTTCTGACGTTTATTAGACCAACACAAGCCAGGAGAGGTTATAGGTTTAAACAGCTTCTTTTCTCTACACGAGGCTTGTAATGATTTTGTATTTTACTTCGTACGTGTTTCAATAAATTAAAAATGATCATGAAGCAAAGAAGCCAATTATGGTCTAACACTTGGTGAGAAAACAGATTAATGGGCAAACGGAATGTTTTTACACAGCTGCAATTACAATGGCCACAGTTGCTGCAACAATAAAGTGGTCCCTGGATCAATCACCCACGCGTCCACAGAATTGGCTTCTAACTGACTGGTGAAGATATAACCCTATCCCAGGCCGAGGCCTCCTCACTTACAGGGACTTACCAGGAGAGAAAGTTTCTGTGCTGTCTGACCAAGGTAAGATTTCAGAATTCTCTTCTTTGTCTTCAAATCTGAAAAACAGAATTTATTTAAGTTATTGTGACGTCAACATTCACTCGAGAAGAAGCGGAATTCGGTGCGAAGAAAATGGAAATCCTACTTTCTGTGACAGAGATCATAATCCCCCTGGAATCAAAGTCCTGTTTTATCGTTCAACGAGTGATTAGGATATATGGCTATACAGGGTGTTTCAAAAAAAGTTGTCATCTCTAAAATATCTCCTAGAACCCAAACCCATGAATATTTTTGGCTTTGGCTCAGATTTGGTATGTAGATAGGTCAGGATGTATGGAGGTGCTGAAGAAATTTTGGCTCTGACCGCTTCAGGCGTGGATGAATAAGAGACCTCGGACTGAGCAGGTGCAAAATGCAAAAATCTCAGAGATTTATCTATCAGAAAGCAATGAAAAGTTTATTTATCATTTGTTGCATACAGAATTAGCCTGGGTTACTGGAATCTACCTTCCTCATGTTCACCATGGTTTCTAACAGAAATTTCATCTCTTCTTCGCATTCTGGTGACTGAACGGATCACCATATCTTGTGGAATTTCCTGGAAAGCTCTGACACCTGAGGGTAAGAATTTGTAGACTGTTTCTTCTCGGGAGGGCCAAACTGTGGGAGGTCGTCGTTGTAGGGCACGTTCCGTAACCACTTGGGCTATTGACCTGAAACTTTGTACATGTATACCCCTAGGTCACATGACCTATGATACCAAGTTTTGGTCCGATTTGACTCTTGGCTTGGCCACTAGGTGGCCAAAACCGAAAACGCAAAAATGCAATAACTCCAGAACTGCTGACTGCATCATCTCCGAATTTTTATCATAGGTGTATCTAATAAGGATACATTACACGTCTAACGGGTTGTTGATTTGACCTACTTTTCAAGGTCACAGAGGTCAAAGCTCAAAATTTTGCCATTTGGTGGCACGTTTCGTGGCTATTTCTATGTATCTAGGTCCCCTCTATGTGTTCAGTAATTTTCGGAACGATTCTACCTAAAACATGGCCGCCCGGCGGCCATCTTTGAAAATGGATTTTTGGCCCATATTTCATAAATTACTGCAACTAGAGTGTTTTGACCTTGAAATTGTATTTAGGTACCCTCTATACGTGAGCCTTTTTGACTTCAAATATGGTGGCCAGTCAAGCTTAAAGCTGACCTACTTCCATTATCCTAATAGAGGTATACGTCTAAGTGTTAATTCATCTAAGGTATACTATAACCGCTTCTATTCCTTAGGGGTACGAGATATTGATGCTAAAAGCAAAGGTGAGTAGTGATAATACATTCTCAATTTCGATTTCTATCTATATACATATTAAAACATGTATCGAGCACAGGTGCGGATCCAAGGGGGGGCAAAGCCGGCCCGTGCCCCCTCTATTTTGTGGAAAATCTTTAAAATTGACCGGGAAATTTTGAAATTTTGAAAAGATGTTAAAATTTGACCGAGGTTTTCCACGATGTGCGCTGGCTGTGCCCCCTCTTTCCCATGATTCTGGATCCGCCCCTGGAGCAGTGTTCCATTCTATCCCTGCATACACACGCGGGCCTTAACCCTTTCGGGACGGATCTCGCCGTTTGGCGAGATTGGCCTGTACTACACACCCTTGCACATCAAAACCGGCATAGAATCGTAACCAG
>NMRB01001152.1:15656-32908 GCA_002633025.1 Notospermus geniculatus | reverse complement strand
AGGGCGCCTGTAAGCGTCCTAGAACGTCAGAAAATTTGACGCTATACTGACGTTAGCCTTAACCTCCACGTCATGGCGTGCACTTCTTCTGTGTGACGTCACATTTCATGACATTCGTGGAGCACTGACTGGTGGTGGCCTCTAACGGCAGGAAAGTCTACCACTATTTCTGAACATCACGTGACCAGCATCCAGTCACCAATGAGATATCGAGTCAGAGAGGAATAAATTAACATAATTAAAAATAGTTATACGGTATGTATTTGACTAAGTGTATTTTTAGTGGTAATGATTTGGATGAATTAGACTTCACTTGCATGCACCATTATTGACCTTTGCTTCGGGGATAAACGGTGCAATTTGACTAACCTGATGTAGGACCATAAATACAAAATAAATGAAATATGATGTCTGACCGTTTCAGAATGTATATACAGCTATAATAACGCCGACTGCCTTGGTCGTGATTTATATAATGGTCATCATGATCGTGCTACCTGCCGTGATCTCTGCACTGGTCGTGCCGACTGCAAGTCGTTCTTCCATATGGTAGGAAAGGGATGTTGGCTCAAGGGTCGCGCCTGTTCGCCAAAACAGTTCATCAGGCATGGAAGACCGGGATTCGCCATGTTTACAAGTAAGTGGACCATTAAAATTTGACCGGGTTTATACATCGAGGCGCTCGATAAATAAACACCACTTTCAGGCTTGTTTATCGAGCCGCTCGATAAGCAGTTCGTAGATTCAGTCTTATTTATCGAGCTAGCTCCAAATTGAAGCTTGCACGTCGAGCTGGCAAATAAAGACAAGCCTCCTCATTAATATGCATAATGGCAATTTGCTCCTATCATAAAGTTAATCAAAGTTAAAGATTTAACTGTGAACGATGAAGTAACTGAGAGATACACTTCATGTGTTGCCACCAGATGTCTCTCACTGCCTGAATTTTGACTTTACGTAATATGCAGGAGCTTCAACGTTTTCATGGTAGTGGTGTACATGAATCTAACAACTTGATGCCTTGAAATCCATTTCTGAGGATAACAGACCTATTTGCAGCACAATTAGTGTTCCTTGGAGGAATTATAATTCCTCCAAGGGTGTTCCATGTGCAAATGTACGTAAGCCTATTCAAATGTGCACAGATGACCCTGTCACCTCATCGTTCGTGGGGTTCCCGTTAATTCGGTCCTGATGATGTATCATAAGATCAACTTGTCTGAATTCAACAAAATTTGCAGTAAACATGCAGGAGGGTCTTGCCTATCATATGAAAGAGTCAGAATGAAAATCTGTTGAATTTAAAGGGATACTGATAAGTGATAAATCTGTAAGTGACCTTTATGTTTGATTCCTTTATGATAATGGGCCGTATTCTAGAAGCTTCCTTAAAGCCGCACACTATGCACCGCTACTCACTCTCCAGTTCGGCCGAAATAATAGTGCAACCTCATCTACAGGCGTGCGTAGTGTATAGAACCATAGAACCACATATTATAGCATATCCTGCATCGAGGTTTTGGGAATCCCCAATGCTGTGTGTAGTCTTGCGCAGCCAGCCACACAGTACTGCTACGGTTCCCCAGATTCGAAACAGCGACTGGGTGACCGAGACTAGGCTCGTCGATTATAACCCATCTGTCTATAGTGTCTGGCTTTAAGTGTAAGGTCGACCTTAATCTTTTGTATTCTACCCTGCAAACAAAAGCTAAAGGTCGGCCTTACACTTAAAGTGGTCCTAAACCGCCAAGCAAAAGTTGGCACCCGATCATTTTCACCGCCCACGAAAATGGAACTTCCGATTTCCGCTCCTGGCTTCTGAGCATGCGCAGTACGCTACCTTCACTGAGTTGCAAACCGCAGCAGACAGGATGCCGAAGCGAGAAGTGAAAGAAGGGAAAGGGCGGCCTAAAAAGGTAGCAAATGCCGACCAGCAGCTGTGGATTGTCCAGAGACATTATCGAAGTGGCTCATAATAAAGAAAGAACTCAGTTTTAAGACGATGAGGAGGTTGTTTGTGTGTATGGCATCATTAACATAATGCCGGACTGCGGAACTCGCCGCCGTGCCGGTGTAATGTCAGCGAATTCTGTGGTTTCTTCCAAGAAAAGACCAACTTGCCTGGCATACATGCATGTACCGGCCGACATCGTCATCAATGGTGTCACTCGTGTCGGATTGAACACTCTTAGGCGTGAATATATCCTCTAAAACTCCCCGGAATCGAGGAGAAATCTCGACTCGGTACACTGGTTGCATCCATGTTGTTTTGATAATCAGCTGTCACATAGCTGTCAATTATCAGAACTTGCCCAATCAGTGATCGCGTAGTAAATTCCATAGTAATCACGTGACGTGATGATTGACAGGCGCTCATTCATACTGGCGTAGCGCGGGAAAATGAAATCGAGGCTGTCTCGCTCGCCCCGGCGGTTTAGGACCACTTTAAGGACGCTTCTAGAATACGGCCCATAATCTATGTTTTTTTTGTGCTTCAACAAGAAAACTCGTAAGATTCTTCAGAACTTTTAGATGCAGGCAGAGTTTTTCAAACATATAAACGGATTATGTTCAATATGTGTTTGGTCCACTCTGTCCTTTGTCGAACAATGTCTCGTGCACCCAAACAGTCATAGCAAGCTAAGAGGTATTTTCCAACTTTATATTTTCAGAACATTGCCCAGGTAAGCTAAGTCCAGTGCCATTCTTCTAAAGATGTTCTCTCTAAACATGCTAAACCTGGACGTGGGTCGAAAAAAATCCTTCAAAAATTAACAGATTCATTCTAGAACTACATTTTTCCAAAATTGGTGTTTCAAAATGGCCGCCATGTATCCGGCCGTAAAATCGTCAAATGGGGGGGGGGGTTGTGAAACAACTTTCTCAAATCGCCTTTTTCGGAAAGTGAAAGCAGTGATGCCAATAGGCCTACCAACGAAATACGAGAAACTTCAGTAAAAACCCTGTGAAATTCGTTGAGCTCCCTTTGGGAGACTTTCTTGCCGTAAGAGGGCGCCTATTACGTCACAAAATTTGACGTCACAGACGTACGTCATGGCCTCCACGCCGTTATGGATGACGTCATAAGGTTCACCTCTCTGTGATGTCAAATTTCGCGTGACGTTCTAGGACCGCTAACTGGTGACGGCGTCTAACGGCAGGAAAGTCTCCCACTGATGGACCCAGCGATAAAAAAATTAAAGCTTCACCTTAGTTATAATTTTAATTTTGTTTCCTTAGGAACCAAGGAATATCGCGCCCGTGGTGAGTAATGACAACCAAAATGCTGGGTTTCTTTTCTAATTTGTCAGTTGATCGAGCAGGACCAAGATGCACTCCATCCAGGTGTAGGCCTACACACCTGGGGCATATTCATGAAGCCTTCGAAACATTGCCTGCACGCATTGTAAGGCAGCCCGTGAACAATAGGGCATGTGCAGCCAAACAATAGACTTGCGTGAACAATAGGGCATGTGCAGCCAAACAATAGACTTGCGTGCACGCAGCTGCAAAGGATTCATGAATATGGCCCCAGGGCCCATATTCATAAAAGTACTTAAGTCTAAGTGTGACACTTATCCTTTGTTCAACACAAAAGATAAGTACATGTATCGCATTTTGACTTAAGTATGTTTATGAATATGGCACCTGGCCTCGAATTGGGCCATGGATAGGGCCTTCCCCATCAAAAGGTTGAGTGGATTAGAGGGAGTACCATGTTCAACAATTAAAAATGCTACGTACGGACTAACGGAGACCAACCGGTCTGCAGCCGGCTTAACTGCATAATCCCGCACCACAGGGTCAGTGTAAGGGCTATTGTTAGGGTCAGGAACAGTCTTTTAGGGCTATTGTCAGGGTTAGGAACAGTGTTGGTGGTGGGGGATAATGCAAAAATGCCAAGAACTCCTAACCAGGGGTGGGTTCCTCAAAGTACAATTAACGCTATTTTGACGTAACTGCAATGAGCTTTAACTGGAGACAAGCCAAGATAGCACTAACGTCACCCCGAGTCCGAGGGTGATATTTTGGTCTGTCCCCCGACATGGTGAACGTCATTTTCTTACCGCTAATGTTTCAGCCGCATGTAAATACACCCATGAGCACAGCGCCGACTGCCCTGGGAATGACATATATCATGGAAAGCATAATCGGGAAGTCTGCCGTAAACTCTGCAACGATCGTTTTGATTGCAAGTCCTTCCAACAGCGAGGCAATGATTGTTGGCTCAAGAATCACGCGTGTACAAAGAGAGAATTGCACTACTTTGGAGACCCGAGATACGGCCAGTTTACAAGTAAGTCTTTCTTCACTGTCCCTCAGTGACGTCAAATTAATGAAAATGACACTAGGGTAAGCGGTCCGAATTCCGGGCATGTACCTAAATTCGGGCGCATTCATTTTCCATTAAATTGGCAGACGCCCGAAATTGGGACTACTTTTTGAGAACAAATTTGACCTAATTTCTATGATTTAAAACAAACACATTATTTCATGAATGCAAGCGCCAACTTGGTGCGTCATAACTACTCATCAAACAATGGCTGGTATTCATAAAAGTTAGCAAATGCTTTTACTTAAGATTTGCACAGCGAGGTCCAATGTAAATGTAGGCCTACTGCAAAACTTGAAGTAAAAGCATTTGCCACCTTTTATGAATATCAGCCAATATATATTGGGGATATTAACGATATGTAGGAGGAAACCGGAGCCCCCCGGAGGAAACCTACGATGTCGAGGAGAGATCGCCCTCTCTACCACATAAAGCCACTTGAACGACCGGGGATCGAACCCGCGACCTCAGTGGTGGCAGACGTGGATGTTTTCACTACGCCAACCCGACAAACTTATGATTTTCTACCTTGACAAGAAAATCGACTTGGATTGGTAAAATTCTTCGGAACACTGCGTTTATGGGTCGAGTTCTTCAAGCATTGAAAAAATTTCGGTTTATTTGTTTGTTTCCTGTTAATGATAATGAGTTAATTGACACCTGTCCGTTATCCTTTGTTGCCTGACGTCATCACGTCTGTCTACATTAAGAATTAATTTCAAACTTTGTATTTTCAGAACATTGCCAAGGTAAGCTAAGTTTACCAATATTTAAAGATGCTCTTGACGCTCGAAAATATAGGGCCGTATTCATAAAGGGCGTTTAAGACTTAGACGCGTGTAACTTCACTAAATGCACGCACTTCCACCATGCATTTGACGAAGTTACACGCGTCTAAGTCTTAAACACCCTTTATGAATACGGCCCGTAGTGTTTATTTCACCAAAGTCAGCAAAGCCAATCAGAAGTTATGTCATTTTTTGCACCAGGGTCGCACCCTAGTTCACAAACCAAATCTAAAGTCTTCCATCTGACCCCCTTCAGAGCCTATATACTCGCGTCATGGTTGAAGACGCAACACTCCACTTGCGCTGACGACAAACTGCACCACGTGGGTCGCCGACGTCATTTGACGTCAGTTTGACCGGCAAGATGGCGGATTTTTTCGTGATGACGTCACCTGCACAAGCTCTATAGGCAGTCTCCTTGTAGCCATTTTGATGTGTTCATTACACCAATCGGTTGGCATGAGAATCTAACTCTGACATGTATTGCAAGTAAAATACACTAAACATCAACGTCAAAATCCGTAGGTTGCCCACTGCTAGCGCCACCTGTGATGAAGTGACCGAACTGATATGAACCTAATAGCATGCTGATAGTTGGGCCCCTTTAAACAAACGAGATAAAAACAACGGGAACCTTTTATCTTTCTTTTTTACTTAAAGAATGTCGGCTGACTGAAGGCCCTTACATGATATCTATCCAGTGGGGGGGGGGCTTTACTGCCGATAGAGGGCGCCTGTAAGCGTCCTAGAACGTCAGAAAATTTGACGCTATACTGACGTTAGCCATAACCTCCACGTCATGGCGTGCCCTTCTTCTGTGTGACGTCACATTTCATGATGACATTCGTGGAGCACTGACTGGTGGTGGCCTTTAACGGCAGGAAAGTCTACCACTATTTCTGAACATCACGTGACCAGCATCCAGTCACCAATGAGATGTCGAGTCAGAGAGGAATAAATTAACATAATTAAAAATAGTTATACGATATGTACATAAAGTGTATTTTTAGTCGTAATGATTTGGATGAATTAGACTTCACTTGCATGCACCATTATCGGCCTTTGCTTCGGGGATAAAAGGTGCAATTTGACTAACCTGATGTAGGACCATAAATACAAAATAAATGAAATATGATGTCTGACCGTTTCAGAATGTATATACAGCTATAATAACGCCGACTGCCTTGGTCGTGATTTATATAATGGTCATCATGATCGTGCTACGTGCCGTGATCTATGCACTGGTCGTGCCGACTGCAAGTCGTTCTTCCATATGGTAGGAAAGGGATGTTATCTCAAGGGTCGCGCCTGTTCACCAAAACAGTTCATCTGGCATGGAAGACCGGGATTCGCCATGTTTACAAGTAAGTCGACCATAAACATTTGACCGGGTTTATACATGGAGCTGCTCGATAAATAAATACCACTTTCAGGCTTGTTTATCGAGCCGCTCGATGAGCAGTTCGTAGATTCAGTCTTATTTATCGAGCTAGCTCCAAATTGACCCTTGCAAGTCGAGCTGGCAATAAAGACAAGCCTCCTCATGAATATGCATAATGGCAATTTGCTCCTATCATAAAGTTAATCAAAGTTAAACATTTAACTGTGAACGATGAAGTAACTGAGGGATACACTTCATGTGTTGCCACCAGATGTCTCTCACTGCCTGAATTTTGACTTTATGTAATATGCAGGAGCTTCAACGTTTTCATGGTAGTGGGGTACATGAATCTGTCAACTTGAGGCCTTGAATTCCATTTCTGAGGATAACAGAGCTATTTTCAGCACAATCGGTGTTCCTTGGAGGAATTATAATTCCTCCAAGGGTGTTCCATGTGCAAATGTACGTTAGCCTATTCAAATGTGCACAGATGACCCTGTCACCTCATCGTTCGTGGGGTTCTCATTAATTCGGTCCTGGTAGTGATGTATCATAAGATCAACTTGTCAGAATTCAACAAAATTTGCAGTAAACATGCAGAGGGATCTTGCCTTCATATGAAAGAGTCAGAATGAATATCTGGTGAATTTTAAAGGGATGCTGATAAGTGATAAATTTGTAAGTGACCTTTATGTTTGATTCCTCTATGATAATATCTATGATTTTTTTTGTGCTTCAACAAGAACACGCGTAAGATTCTTCAGAACTTTTAGATGCAGGCAGAGTTTTTCAAACAGTCATATAAAAGGACGGATTATGTTCAATATGTGTTATGTAGTCCACTCTGTCCTTTGTCGAACAATGTCTTGTGCACCCAAACAGTCATAGCAAGCTAAGGACTAGTATTTTCCAACTTTGTTTTTTCAGAACATTGTCCAGGTAAGCTAAGTCCAGTGCCATTTCTCTAAGGATGTTCTCTCTAAACATGCTAAACCTGGACGTGGGTCGAAAAAAATCCTTCAAAAATTAACAGATTCATTCCAGAACTACATTTTTCCAAAATTGGTGTTTCAAAATGGCCGCCATATATCCGGCCGTAAAATCGTCAACGGGGGGGGGGGGGGGGGGGGGGGGNTTTCTCAAATCGCCGTTTTCGGAAAGTGAAAGCAGTGATGCCAATTCCAACGAAATACGAGAAACTTCAGTAAATCCCCCAGTGAAATTCGTTGAGTTCCCTTTGGGAGACTTTCTTGCCGTAAGAGGGCGCCTATTACGTCACAAAATTTGACGTCACAGACGTACGTCATGGCCTCCACGCCGTTATGGATGACGTCATAACGGTCACTTCTCTGTGATGTCAAATTTCGCGTGACGTTCTAGGACCGCTAACTGGTGGCGGCGTCTAACGGCAGGAAAGTCTCCCACTGATGGACCCAGCGATAAAAAAATTAAAGCTTCACCTTAGTTATAATTTTAATTTTGTTTCCTTAGGAACCAAGGAATATCGCGCCCGTGGTGAGTAATGACAACCAAAATGCTGGGTTTCTTTTCTAATTTGTCAGTTGATCGAGCAGGACCAAGATGCACTCCATCCAGGTGTAGGCCTACACACCTGGGGCATATTCATGAAGCCTTCGAAACATTGCCTGCACGCATTGTAAGGCAGCCCGTGAACAATAGGGCATGTGCAGCCAAACAATAGACTTGCGTGAACAATAGGGCATGTGCAGCCAAACAATAGACTTGCGTGCACGCAGCTGCAAAGGATTCATGAATATGGCCCCAGGGCCCATATTCATAAAAGTACTTAAGTCTAAGTGTGACACTTATCCTTTGTTCAACACAAAAGATAAGTACATGTATCGCATTTTGACTTAAGTATGTTTATGAATATGGCACCTGGCCTCGAATTGGGCCATGGATAGGGCCTTCCCCATCAAAAGGTTGAGTGGATTAGAGGGAGTACCATGTTCAACAATTAAAAATGCTACGTACGGACTAACGGAGACCAACCGGTCTGCAGCCGGCTTAACTGCATAATCCCGCACCACAGGGTCAGTGTAAGGGCTATTGTTAGGGTCAGGAACAGTCTTTTAGGGCTATTGTCAGGGTTAGGAACAGTGTTGGTGGTGGGGGATAATGCAAAAATGCCATTCCGCCGCTGCCGGACAGTTGTCCAGCAGCCGCAGAGACAGACTGTGACACATACATGTACCAGTGCGTAGAAGAACTCTTAACCAGGGGTGGGTTCCTCAAAGTACAATTAACGCTATTTTGACGTAACTGCAATGAGCTTTAACTGGAGACAAGCCAAGATAGCACTAACGTCACCCCGAGTCCGAGGGTGATATTTTGGTCTGTCCCCCGACATGGTGAACGTCATTTTCTTACCGCTAATGTTTCAGCCGCATGTAAATACACCCATGAGCACAGCGCCGACTGCCCTGGGAATGACATATATCATGGAAAGCATAATCGTGACGTCTGCCGTAATCTCTGCAACGATCGTTTTGATTGCAAGTCATTCCAACAGCGAGGCAATGATTGTTGGCTCAAGAATCACGCGTGTACAAAGAGAGAATTGCACTACTTTGGAGACCCGAGATACGGTCAGTTTACAAGTAAGTCTTTCTCCACTATCCCTCAGTGACGTCAAATTAATGAAAATGACACTACATCTATCTATGATTTAAAAAAAAAACACATTATTTCATGAATGCAAGCGCCAACTTGGTGCGTTATAACTACTCATCAAACAATGGCTGGTATTCATAAAAGTTAGCAAATGCTTTTACTTAAGATTTGCACAGCGAGGTCCAATGTAAATGTAGACCTACTGCAAAACTTGAAGTAAAAGCATTTGCTACCTTTTATGAATATCAGCCAATATTGGGCGATATTAACGATATGTAGGAGGGAACCGGAGCCCCCGGAGAAAACCTACGATGTCGAGGAGAGATCGCCCTCTCTACCACTTAAAGCCACTTGAACGACCGGGAATCGAACCCGCGACCTCAGTGGTGGCAGACGTGGATGTTTTCACTACGCCAACCCGACAAACTTATGATTTTCTACCTTGACAAGAAAATCGACTTGGATTGGTCAAATTCTTCGGAACACTGCGTTTATGGGTCGAGTTCTTCAAGCATTGAAAAAATTTCGGTTTATTTGTTTGTTTCGTGTTAATGATAATGAGTTAATTGACACCTGTCCGTTATCCTTTGTTGCCTGACGTCATCACGTCTGTCTACATTAAGAATTAATTTCAAACTTTGTATTTTCAGAACATTGCCAAGGTAAGCTAAGTATACCAATATTTAAAGATGCTCTTGATCATGACGCTCGAAATATAGGGCCGTATTCATAAAGGGCGTTTAAGACTTAGACGCGTGTAACTTCACTAAATGCACGCACTTCCACCATGCATTTGACCAAGTTACACGCGTCTAAGTCTTAAACACCCTTTATGAATACGGCCCATAGTGTTTATTTCACCAAAGTCAGCAAAGCCAATCAGAAGTTATGTCATTTTTTGCACCAGGGTCGCACCCTAGTTCACAAACCAAATCTAATTACAACGTTCCTGTTTTGGGGCTGACCTTCCTGTTAAAAAAATGTCATAACTCCTGGTTTGCTTGACTGATTTTGATGAAATACTAGAGACTATTTTTCATTTTACCACTGGAAGGGGGGACCGTCTCAAAATCCCGGGCCACGAATACAAGATAATGAAATATGCATGCCTGAATGTTTCAGAATGTATATACACCTATAAGAACGCCGACTGTCCTGGTCGTGATTTATATAATGGTCATCATGATCGTGCTACCTGCCGTGATCTCTGCACTGGTCGTGCCGACTGCAAGTCGTTCTTCCATATGGTAGGAAAGGGATGTTGGCTCAAGTCTTACGACTGTTCACCAAACTTCTCGCACAGTGGAAAACCGGGATTCGCTATTTTTTCAAGTAAGTCTACCATAAAAAGATATGATACTACATGTATTTCTGATTTTTTCTGCTTGAACAAGAAAACTAACTGGGTAGATAAGATTCTTCCAAACTTTTAGAAGGTCGAGTTTTTCAAACAGTTGAAGGGTAGTCTCGCGCAACCAGCCCCTCGTTCGTACTCCGAGGTCGTCAGACCGAGGGTCTGGCACAGAACGCAATTCTCATTGTAATTGGGCCAGTCACCTTATTCCGATGATTCAAAAGAAGGGGAGCTTCGCTGATTGGCTAGTCACTACCAATGCATCATGGGTCTCAAAAGTTGGTGACGTAGGCTGCAGTTTTACTCGCATGCTGCATGCTTTTTGCATTGATTGGTCATGCATGCATGCAGTGGAGTGGAGTGTAGTTGTGTTCTACGTCATCGTGGGTAGATTGTCCGCCATGATGGTTTTACAAGTCAAAGTAACCAATATGGACCAGACTCTAAAATTGGAAATTGCAAGAGTCTGGTGGCTCGAGACTAGTTGAAGGGCTACGATATTGCTACTTTTTGTCGACAGCCGGCGCCACCGGCGGAGATTGCGTCATTCTCCAATACCAGTTTTGTCTTTTGCACCCCAGTGTTGGAGAATCTATGTTACGATGCATAGTGGATACCCTAGGACCGAGAGTTACTCTACATGGGGCGAGGTTGATAAGCGGAAGTTAAACAACATTAGGGAGGTTGAGATCAGCGATTTATCACAGATCCTTATACGTATACGGATCGAAATGTACACAAAATTTGTCCTCGTTGTACAGAATTCTATCCGTATACGTATAAGGATCCGCGATAAGGCGCTGATTTTAACATCCCTATTGTCAATAGATAATAAGCAAGAAGTCAATCTCCAGAATTCACGAATTTTCAACCCCAACCGGGGTCTTTTTCAAGTGGAACTTTACAATCTGAAACTCTAGAAAAGACTCATTATTATCATTTTGTGTGTCAATTTTGTCCTATTGTCAATAGAGGGCGCCCTTAACGTGGGTATTTTTAGCGCAGGATAGGGAAGACTACCGTAGGTTTAATATGTTTTTGGTCCATTCTGTCCTTCGTCGCACAATGCGACGTATACCCAAACAGTCATCGCAAACTAAGAGGTATTTTCCAACTTTGTTTTTTTCAGAACATTGCCCAGGTAAGCTAAGTCTAGTGCCATTTTTCTAAGGATGTTCTCTGTAAACCTGGATGTGGGTCGATATGTCCGATATAACGGATCCATCTCTCTCCAATCAGATTTCATTCCACTGCCATGTTGAGTGCAGTTTACACTATGGATGCATTGCTCGTTTCAAAATGGCGCCATTTGGCCGTAAATCATCATCTGAGAGTTTTTCTTCAAAACGTTTTTTCAAATCGCGTTTTTTTATGAAAATGAAAGCGCTGCTGCCTCAAGCGACGAAATTGACGGACTTCAGTAAAAACCCTGGTGAAATTGGTTGAGGAAAAAAATTAACACCTAAGGATGCGGTTTTGATTATTATTTTATTAATTTTGTTTCTTTAGGAACTGAACAGCATAGTCGTTGGGGTGAGTAATGACAGAAATATGCTCGGTTTCTCTTTCAATTAGTTAGTAGGCCTATTGATCGAGCAGTACCAAGATACACACACCATCGAGGTGTAGGCCTACATAACTGGCCTCAACTAGCAATACCAAGATACACACACCATCCAGGTGTAGGCCTACATAACTGGCCTCAACTAGCAGTACCAAGATACACACACCATCCAGGTGTAGGCCTACATAACTGGCCTCAACTAGCAGTACCAAGATACACACACCATCCAGGTGTAGGCCTACATAACTGGCCTCAACTAGCAGTACCAAGATACACACACCATCCAGGTGTAGGCCTACATAACTGGCCTCAACTAGGGCGTTGGATATAGGGCCTACTCCATCTGATCGAAGGGACTACGGGAACCTTTGACATCACTGAGATGTCTTTCGCTTGTTCATTTTTGGTAGGTGAGGTTTCGCAAATCTGACGACACATGAAGTACGAAATACGAAATTCAACTTATTTCCAGGACCTAATGTAGCCTATTTCTGGCGATGGTTGGTGCTACAAATGTCCCTACTGCCAGTGCGTCTTTTAACATATCATGTAAGACCGAGAGAGTTATGGTGCATCTTGAATTTTTAAATTCCCACTTCGTAGTTACGAGTTTAATATACCGGTACACCGTAACTCTATCAGTCTAATGTCAAATTCTAAAAGACGCTCTTGCAGCAGGCGATATTTGTGGTACCAACCATCTCCTGAAATACATTTCGTCATGGAAATGAAGTCCAAGTTGGTATTTCGTACTTCGTGTTTCGTCAGATTTGCGAAACCTCACTTATATCTAGCACTGTTAATGTTTCAGCCGGATGTGGATACATCTATGAGAATGGTGACTGCCCCGGTCATGATATTTACCATGGACCCCATAACCGCGGTGACTGCCGTAATCTCTGCAACGATCGTTCTGACTGCAAGTCATTCCAACAGCGAGGCAATGTTTGTTGGCTCAAGAATTATGCGTGTTCAAAGAAAGAGTTGACTCAAGTTGGAAAAAAGGGATATGGTCAATTTACAAGTAAGTCTCGCTCAAATCTACCATAAGTAAGTCTCGCTCAAATCTACCATCAGTAATGTAAAAATTGTGTAATAGAGGCCGAGGCCTATAATAGAGAGCTTTCGCAACCGTCCGGTTAGGCCCAACGACGACGTTTATCTATTGTTCGGGTAGACTCGCACAATAGATAAACGTCGTCGTAGGGCCTAACCGGGCGGTTGCGAAAGCTCTCTAATATCGATGAAGTTCCGCCTTTATAAGAAAATTGACCTTTTAAAGGTCAATTATTTTCTTATTTGGAATTTTATGTATGTAACGCCGGTTAACAATGGCTTCACGGGCTACATGATTTCAAACTTCACATTTTCAGAACATTGTCACGGTAAGCTAAGTTTGCAATTTTTCTAATATTGCTCTGTCTAAACTCAAAAGGGTTAGGGACTTAGAGAAAATTTATTAGAAATTACCGGTAATATTTTTGTTCGCGTAAGCTCGGCGCACACAGACGGACAGACGGACAGTGATAAGTTGTGTTTGGCCACTGGCCGCTAAAACAACATCATTGAGGGGTTTAGGTGGTCTGCAAGAGCGTCTTTTAGCGTATGACGTTAGACCGATAGAGTTACGGTGTATATTAACCCTTAGAGCGCCGTTACCGAGTATACTCGGAGCAACAATTCTCTTTTTAAGGACCATTACCGAGGATACTCGGTAAAGGTCATAAAATTAAAATTTCAAAAGACATGCATTTTTGGCAATTTTTATCTTTTTCCGGAAAAAAAATTTTGTTCGAAAAAAACCCCGGTCACTGGGGAAGGAAAGTTGAAAAAACCCGGCGCTCTAAGGGTTAAACTTTGAAATTTATCCTTTGTTTCCACTTCGTATCTGCAAAGTGGAAATTTAAAATTCAAGATGCACCGCAACTCTCACGGTCTTACATGATACGCTAAAAGACGCACTGGCAACAGGGACATTTGTGGTACCAACGATTTCTTGAAATACATTAGGTCCTGGAAATGAACCTCAATATTATAAAACGTCATTCCATTTTCAGTTTGCCCAGTAGACGAAATCTGGGACAGAAAGAGTGAAAGATGTATCAGCAGTAAGTTACAGTCGAGCGCGGTTTCTTTCTTTAGATCTTTGTGCGTGGTCCACATTGGTTAAAGCTGAACTTAATAGATATTCGCCAACCTCTTATGGCAAGCCGTTTGTACATTAATGAAATCTGATCGAAGGGACTACGGGAACCTTTGACATCACTGAGATGTCTTTCGCTTGTTCATTTTTGGTAGGTGAGGTTTCGCAAATCTGACGAAACATGAAGTACGAAATACGAAATTCAACTTCATTTCCAGGACCTAATGTAGCCTATTTCTGGCGATGGTTGGTGCTACAAGTTATGGTGCATCTTGAATTTTTAAATTTCCACTTCGTAGTTACGAGTTTAATATACCGGTACACCGTCTATCAGTCTGTCATATTCTAAAAGACGCTCTTGCAGCAGGCGATATTTCTGGTACCAACCATCTCCTGAAATACATTACGTCATGGAAATCAAGTCCAAGTTGGTATTTCGTACTTCGTGTTTCGTCAGATTTGCGAAACCTCACTTATATCTACCGCTGTTAATGTTTCAGCCGGATGTGGATACATCTATGAGAATGGTGACTGCCCCGGTCATGATATTTACCATGGACCCCATAACCGCGGTGACTGCCGTAATCTCTGCAACGATCGTTCTGACTGCAAGTCATTCCAACAGCGAGGCAATGTTTGTTGGCTCAAGAATTATGCGTGTTCAAAGAAAGAGTTGACTCAGGTTGGAAAAAAGGGATATGGTCAACTTACAAGTAAGTCTCGCTCAAATCTACCATAAGTAAGTCTCGCCCAAACTACCATCAGTAATGTAAAACAATGTGTAGTAGAGGCCGAGGCCTACTATCGATGAAGTTCCGCCTTTATAAGAAAATTGACCTTTATAGAAAAGATGTTTCCAAATACTATAATGATGCTGATGTCAGGTCGCACTACGATTGCTTGCGCTGCGACGGAACAGTCGGCATCAAGTGAAGAAATCATGGTCAGGTGGCAAAAGTGAAAATGTGTGCGATCCTCGTGAAACAGGCGGCAATGGACACGGCGGAATCGTAACCGTGTTCAGGTCTCCGGCGACTACAGCATCGCAAAGTTCTGGTAGTCATGTGACTTGTGATCATGTGACTTTTAAAGATGGCAGCGCCCATGCAGGGTATGAAAATGCTGATCACTGATTGGTTAACTAAAATAGACCAACTTTTGGATAATCAACTGCGACTGGATTACGCCGGTTAACAATGGCTTCACGCCCGTGAATCCATTTGAAGCCTTTGTTCACCGGCGTTACCGTATGCATTGTACTTCTACGTAAAGGAAGCCGAAAAGAAGCTACACGTGTCGGGTGACTGTCACCGGTGTAACAGTACAAAACGTCGCCTCTAAAATTAGTCCGTTTCTATTGTTGAATGACGGATTAAGGTGCATGATTATAGAAACCAATCGCCAGAGATTAGAATGTCACAATAGGATCTATTGTTACTGGGACAGTTTTTCCTGGGGACATTCTTTCCTTTCACATCTGCTACATGATTTCAAACTTCACATTTTCAGAACATTGTCACGGTAAGCTAAGTTTGCAATTTTTCTAATATTGCTCTGTCTAAACTCAAAAAGGTTAGGGACTTAGAGAAAATTCATTAGAAATTACCGGTAATATTTTTGTTCGCCTAAGCTCGGCGCACACAGACGGACAGACGGACAGTGATAAGTTGTGTTTGGCCACAGGCCGCTAAAACAACATCATTGAGGGGTTTAGGTGGTCTGCAAGAGCGTCTTTTAGCGTATGACGTTAGACCCATAGAGTTACGCTGTACAGTATATTAACCCTTAGAGCGCCGTTACCGAGTATACTCGGAGCAACAATTCTCTTTTTAAGGACCATTACCGAGGATACTCGGTAAAGGTCATAAAATTAAAATTTCAAAACACATGCATTTTTGGCAATTTTTATCTTTTTTCGGAAAATTTTTTTTTCGAAAAAAACCCGGTCACTTGGGAAGGAAAAGTTGAAAAAACCCGGCGCTCTAAGGGTTAAACTTTGAAATTTATCCTTTGTTTCCACTTCGTATCTGCAAAGTGGAAATTTAAAATTCAAGATGCACCGCAACTCTCTCGGTCTTACATGATACGCTAAAAGACGCACTGGCGACAGGGACATTTGTGGTACCAACCATCTCCTGAAATACATTAGGTCCTGGAAATGAACCTNTAAAGGCGCTGTGGTTTTGAAGATCTCCATGAGGAAATAAAGTGATTGGAATTGTCGTCATGCACGCAAGCAGTCTTCGTGGCGCGTACAGAAAGAGGTTGGCGAATCGATCAGAGGGTTGTGGGTTCGAACCTCGGTACCATAACAGATTATTTTTCGTTTTTCCTCATTTGGCAGCTGTGCTGAGATCTTTACTGTTCAAGGGCCTGGTGACAACTGAAACCAACTGTGACCGTCCGAGAGGGTGTATCGTTTTAAGAGGTAGTTTGGAAGTGCCTTGTGGCTGTTTGTAATTTCTACCTCTGCCGCTTGGGGTTTATATCTATTAAGTTCAGCTTTAAGTTCGGTCCAGGTATATGAGTTATTTTTAACACTGTTGGGTAGGCCCTACACACCTGGTATGGCTGGAGCCGAGGTATGGCACAATGAAAGTCTTTTATATTTTAAGTTTTTTTGTTTGAAATACTTGCAAAATTTTTAGCCTGGACAGTGGAGCATATAATGGTTGATATTCGTAAAAAGGTAGCAAAAACAAATGCTTTTACTTCAAGTTTTGCAGTACATTTCATTTACATGTACCTTGCTGTACAAGTCTTACGTAAAAGCATTTGCTTCAAGTTTTGTAGTACATTTACATTGAACATCCTGTACAAATCTGAAGCAGGGCCGGATCCAGGATTCACCGAAACGGGGGGCGTAGCTCGACAAAGTTGGTGAGCACCGAAAAAGTGAAGCCTAAACGGGGGGTCTGGGTGCTCCCCCAGAAAAATTTGACAATTTATTTGCCTTTAGATGCATTTTCCTGGCATCTGAGAGCAAAATACTAGAATTTTTATGTGATTAAATTTTTCTTGCTAAAAAAAATCATTGCTCTGCCAAAAATGGGGG
>NMRB01001152.1:0-14446 GCA_002633025.1 Notospermus geniculatus | reverse complement strand
TGGGGAGATAGTGCCCTCTCCCGAACTGGAGGTCAGAGGCCTGCTTTCTCTGGGTCCGGCAGAGGCTGGAGGTAGGGCAAATGGCGGAGTCGGATACGGATCCAGGCTCCAGCCTGCACAACTTAAAACAAAAAAAACTAAACTAATGTGGCATTATGGCGGCCTCGTGGGATAGTGCGGCTGCAGTAACTGGTGAAATTGGTTCTGAAAACAACTTTACCGATCCTGTGTGCGAAAGCTGTACACAAAACAACCACCCCACATGGACCAACTACAAAGTAACATCGGCTGCAAGCACAAACTCCTCGGGAACAGTGAGAATCGGCGTCACAAAGTTCAGCTGACTTGTCTTTATATAGTTATGTAGATCATCTGATTTGTTGATGTTTTCTTGTGATTTAACATGAGATGTGGCCGTATTTTGGAGATCTACATTCTCCAGAAAAAAAGTCACGTGATAACGCGTAATCACACAGTTGGTTGTGATTTGTCCGCGTATTACTATTTAAAGGAGTTAGACGCCGAAGTTGTAAACACTCACTCACTGGTTCTCTATCCACGGACGCCTGCGGTGCTGCCACCTATTGTCGGTGATATGTACTGACGTGAATATCGTGAGTGAGTTGCATCGGACCGGGAACCAGTCTAACGATCACGGGTGCTGCCACCTGCACGAAGGAATAAAACTAGTTTGCCGACCATATTTGTAAACAAACCAGCTTGTTTACAACTTCGGCGTCTAACTCCTTTAAGCCGAATTCGGCGTGATGCGGCTCGTGCGGACACAGGTTGGTGCGGGACGTAGTGAGCGCCACCTGTGAGACACAATGGTTATTAAGTTGTTGACTTCAGCGCCACCTATAAACAGACGTACTTACCTGGGGTACTTTACAGTAATCGTTGGGCTGATCCGAGAATGCTACGGTAACCTCTAACCTCTTTTTAAAGCAACGTGCCTGAAACCGGACAAGACGAGGGTGGATCAAGGAAGGAATTGGTATGAGGGAAAGACTCGTTACATCTGTAGGAGGGACGGAAAGATTATAAAAAGTAAGTGGTAGATTGCCCAACAGATATTTTGTAGGAAAGAAATTCGGCATAAACGAACCCGAACGCTTGACTAACTGCGGTATTTTTCGGACCGTAGGCCTCCCACAGCAATGGCCTGTGTCTTTTCTTTTACAATGGGAGACTTTCTTGCCGTTAGAGGCCACCACCAGTTAGCGATCCTACAACGTCACGAAATTTGACGTCAGAGAAGAAATGCACGCCATGACGTCATCCATAATCTGATAATGACATGGAGGCCATACATGGCTAGCGTCTGTGACGTCAAATTTTGTGACATCCTAGAACCCCTATAAACAGGCAGCCTCCTGTGGCAGAGTGAAGTCCCCAATGTGGAACTCGCATAACTTTTTATTCCGACAGGCGGCGCTGCGAGCGGTTGTACCGAAGACGTCAAAAACAGAGGAAAGCTACGTAATGACGTCACGTCACGACGTCCTTGACGCAGTGCAACACGGACGAGACGTCGAAAAAGTTCCAACCGCTCACAGCGCCTCCTAGTGGCGGTAGTTCTACAGGTTCCTATTTGGATGCAAACACACTAACGTGCTCTCCCCTTTCTTTTTTCCAGCTGACCTGAAGTGCCGTTTCATATGGAGTTCTAATCACTTAGATTTCCTCTGTATTGAGGTACCGGCATTTCCCTTCCCATGAGTGCATATCGCTCAATAAAGCGTCTCATTAGAATATACACACTTTCTTTTTTTCGTATCAGTGGATTCATTACGACCGTTTAGACGACAAACCAAAAAGATTCAGGGGTAGCGTTTACACACGCATGTTAATCTGGTCACATTCCGACTTCAAATTACCCTTGTGGAACTCTCCACAGCGAGTGCGGTCAGTGGAGGTAGAAAAACCACATCAATGCGCATGCGCGCAGGTAGGATGAATCCGGATTCGGGTCTCATTTTGCGTTTAGTCTTTTTACGAACTTCATGGACGAGAAGGGTGCTCCAGAACATCGAGGCATTATTTGGCCAAGGGTTACACGTTCTAGCCTGTTTTACGATTTTTTAAGGCGGGGCAGGACGTTTCGAGAACTACTTCAGTGTGAGCACCCTTCCCGTCCAGGCCGTCCATGAAGTTCGTAAAAAGCCCGGTAAAAAGTTGCCACTACGTCCACTCCGTTCGAACACAGTAGTTTGAGCAGTAGACACAATCACGCTAGGCCGTGAAATCACGCTACAGCGTGAAAACCTTATGTGGAAACCATTTTTTTACATACATTTTCTCCAGAATTGTGTACAAATTCAGCATTGAAAAAAAACTTAAAATTCTTCCTTAATATACCGAGTTATGTGTGTTCAACATGAATATGGCTGATTTTTTTCAATTAAAAGTTTTTTAACGAACTAGTTTTTGAAAATTGGGCCATAGCCTACATTTTGTACAGGCGAATGTACAGTCACGGTGTAGCGTGATTGTGTCCACTGTTGAGGCCGTAACGTTTTCAAGAACGTACTGAGAACTATAATAGCTCAGTGTGATGGGGATATTTGGCCTCATTCAGTGGTAATATCTAATATAAATACTGGAAAAGTTTAAGATCTCACCTGCCAGAAGAGAATTTTGAAGAAACTCTGGCCCCTGGTCGTGTTGCAATATTCTTCACCTTGAATAGTTGCCAGACGTTTTAGCTTCACACGTCGCCCGGGGTGGTATCAGAAAATGGGACAATGTTCCCGCATGTGTCCCATGGTCCGTGCTCCTCCACTCAACAGTGTCAATCCGCCCGTGACTCATTCCACCACAATGGACAATGGACTTCGCGTTATCAATGCGTGACATGATGTAACCGGGTCAACGCTTATGCCCGTTGTACACGGTAGGATTTTCTTGTACTAAAAATTATAAATGGGGCTTAAATGGGTGTTCACAATGCCTTTCAGCAAGGCAATCAGTAGCCTATGACCGAAATCACCCTTCATGAGCCTCATTTATAATTTTTAGTACAAAAAAATCCTACCGTGTACAACGGGCATTAGCAAAGACGCTTTCAGCTGAGCTGGGCTGTTACATAATTATAGAACTGGACTGCCGTACCTTCTTCTTTATGCTCGTTGTACACGATCAAATTTCACATCCAATTTTCTGAATACTAGATAGTTCCCCCAACACCGCTCAGAGTGTATGAAATCGCCATGACTGGGAGCGGATACCAGGGGGCGGATTCCTGGCCAAGTTCTCGCGGGTACAACTGATCAAATCAATATTCACGAATAAGAGCATGGACATGGAAAATAGGCCCTTGTCCGCTACCTCAGTATAGATAATTATGGATTTGTATACTGAACGGTATTGGGGAACTATCCAGTATGCTCAATAAAGGTCTACATGCGGGTTTATACATTGAAGCCCCAATAGGCCCGGAGTCTGAATTTCCAAAAAGTTGGATGAAAAATTTGATCGTGTTTCGCGGACACTAGTTACTATACATTGCTCGGGATCATGATGTAACCTCGTCTCCAGGGCTAAACTTGCATGATTAGGGGGCTTCTTACAACGGAAGGAAGGTTGGACAGAATGATGCTGTCTGCCTTTCATCACCTGCAGCGCCACCTAACGGGCAGTCGATGATACAGGAATCCGATCGGTCGCGATTGAATTGGGCATTTTCCCCGAACACGAGCAGGACAATCGTCACAAGAATTTTTTTTCGATTTATAAACTTCAGACATCGCAGCGATGTCCGTATGTAAAAATGGAATTGATCGGTCACGTGACCCATTGCCTTGGTCACGTGGTGTAGACTCCATGGCGCGAACGTTCCCTCCTTTCAAACTCTGTAGGCCTACTGATTCTGGCTTCTCCTTGCCGCCGCTAGATGGAGTCAGTGGTCCAACTGGCGCGAAGGGCAAATCGACGCCAAGCAAGCACTAATTGCTATCATCTCACTAAATCAAGCCAGCCTAGCGAACGAATCAGCAAAATGAGAGTCAACGTCAGAGAGAGACGAAAGGGTCGGGAAAAAAAATGATTCTAGAGACTGAAAGCCATAACTGAGGGCGGATGGTGGCCTGATGTTTAAAAAAAATAGGAACAGACATCATCGATTACGTACAGCCATAAAACATCGCGCTATGACTACTAAATGTACCACTACGACTGGGTCAGAAAATAGCTGTTGTGGCTAAAGGCACCGCTCCACGTGACAGTTTTCTATCGAAAGTTTGCTGTCAGTTCGTCAAATATCGCTGTCAGACAGCAATAATTGCTGTCATACAGTACTGTCTGACGGCAATTATTGCTGTCTGACAGCAAACTTTCGCCTTAAGTCTCTGAGAGAACACAGGTGTCGTAGAATGTCATGCCCCCCGATATGAGATGCCCCACAACAATAGATTCTGACGGAATAAGGGTCAGCCGGGCACTGACAAACAGAACTTCTGTTACCAGATGTCCCCTGAACAAAAGAAGCGGGCATCTGATATCGGGGGCATATACATTCTATGACACCTGGTTATAAACTATAGCTGGTGGAGATGAAGTTTGTGAGAGAACACCGGGTTATAGACTATAGCTGGTGGAGATGAAGTTTGTGAGAGAACACCGAATTAGACTACATCTATTGACACGAAGCTTGTGAGAGAACCCCTGAGTTAGAGTACAGCTCTTGAGGTTACATTTCTGAGAGAACACTGGGCTAGGCTAGAGCTGTTGAGATGAAGTTTGTGAGAGAACACCGAGTTAGACTACAGCTGTTGTGGCGAAGTTTGTGAGAGAACCCAGGGTTAAACTACAGCTATTCAGATGAAGTTTGTGAGGGAACACTGAGTAAAGCAAGGTAAAGCAAGGTTCATTGGCACACGGATCCGATCCGTTTTCAGTCCGTTTGCCTCTAGTTTCCGGATAGGACAACGCAAAAGACCATTTGATCATTTTTTTACGGACCTGATTCGGACAAAATCCGTGTGCCAATGAACCTTGCTTTAGGCTACAGCTGTTTTGGTGAAGTTTGTAATGAGTTGCAATATTGTGGAACATAATACACGGAAACTACAAAAACACAGGAAAAGTGATAAAACCGCTCTTTGATCTGACGAAATTCCCTGAAAATGCACAATTTTTTTTCATGGTGGTTAAAACCTCCACATCATTTGGAATCTACAGTCGTATTCCTTTTATGAGTGCGTTACCATGGTTACCAAAGACCTTGTGAAAAACATGGACCCATGGTTCATGGTATACTTACGTTTTTTACACGGCAAGGGTTTTTCTGAAAAAGGGAATTGTGTGATGTGAGGACAACGTGAGCTGTTACATGTAAATAGCGCTTTTCACTGTAATATAGTCTCAAAGCGCTTCACATTATTCCCCCAGTCTCTCCAGAAACCTTTCTCGGCAACTCAAGGACTGGGCAGCTCATTCAGTACATTGAAGAGCCTGATAGCCTAGTGGTTATCACGTCCGCCGAACAATAAAGCGGGCATTGTCATACGGGGGGCATTCTCATACATTACACCTGGTTCGAATCCAGACCGGGCCATTTGGGATTTTCATTCCCGGCTCTTCACGTCCGTCGCATGGGACAGTAAGCCGTGGTGCCTTGTACCTTGTGTCTTTGGAAGGGCAAGTAAAAGACCCCATCCAAGTGAGGAACATGAGTAGCTTGTGATGGCCTCCTCCGTACTTAGCGGGGCAATAATGCTATAGCGTCGGCCCTGACGGAAAAATGAAATACAAATACAAAAATTCAGTACATCACTGTAATTCCACCTATACCAAACCCACCAAAACCCCAGGTTTCTTGCGCGTAAGCCTATTTTTTGCCGTGTCTAATAGACCTGTGTTCATTAGACCCTCCGAGCTCGCCGGGGCTAATTCAGACACGTGACGTGTGTCACCCGGGCTTTTAGATTGGTGTAAGCGCAATAAACGCGGCATTTACTAGTTACAAAACCCGGCGACAGATGGCGCGGTGTGTTTCGTATTGCGCATGCGCTATAAACCAAACACCCTACGAAATACGAATTACGAAATTTTTTTACGAAATAGCCGCAAGCGCGACGCGACCTCTCTCGCCGTGTTTAGTAACTAATGAAATATACTGGAAATAGGTGTAAGCGTGTGACGGTTTTTTTTCAAGCCCGGGCAAGACCCGGGTCTCAAAAAACCCAGCAATTTGCGATAGGTGGAACTAAGCGCACATGTCCGACAAAAAGCCTTCCGAAATGTGTACGTTTACCGGATCCGTTCACCGGATGCACTTTAACGCACGGCAACACCGCGCACATGTATGCGTTAAAACTCGCAGCACCGACGGATGTCAGTTTTTCCTTCACTGGGAAAATCGAAGGGTTATCCCAAAATTACGTCATTATAAAGGAATTCCTTCCGAATACCGGACGGCAACAGTTATTTTTGACGGATGAATGGAACATGTTCCAATCGTCCGATATCGCATGCGTCACTTAATTCGTTCCGGATGATAATAACGGCCATGTGCGGTGGCAAGTGTCAATAGTGTGTCCCATTTCAATCCGGTAACGGATCCGGTATTAAATGTATACATTTCGGAAGGCTTTTTGTCGGACATGTGCGCTTAGCTTAAAGCAAGGTTCATTGGCACACGGATCCGATCCGTTTCCAGTCCGTTTGCACCTAGTTTTCCGGATACGACAACGCTGAAGTCCATATGATAGATTTTTTGCGGACCTGAATCGGACCAATTCCGTGTGCCTATGAACCTTGCATTAAGCTAAGCGCACATGTCCGACAAAAAGCCTTCCGAAATGTGTACGTTTACCGGATCCATTCACCGGATGTACTTTAACGTACGGCAACACCGCGCACATGTATGCGTTAAAACTCGCAGCACCGACGGATGCCAGTCTTTCCTTCACTGGGAAAATCGAAGGGTTATCCCAAAATTACGTCATTATAAAGGAATTCCTTTCCGAATACCGGACGGCAACAGTAGTTGTTTTTGACGGATGACCGGAACATGTTCCATTCGTCCGATATCGCATGCGTTACTCAATTCGTTCCGGATGATAATAACGGCCATGTGCGGTGGCAAGTGTCAATCAATGTGTCCCATATTAATCCGGTAACGGATCCGGTAAAACCTAGCGTCCACTGGGGCGCGGACAAGACGCGGAACGCAAATTTAGCAATTCCGCATTCATTCCGCAACGTGTCCGCATATTCTTGAAAGATTCCGTTCACTGTCTTTATCATTCCTAAGCAGTTCCCGGCATTTCCGCACGTTCGGGAGAGGGCAAAATTTCCGCATCCAAATTTTGATCGAGACCAAAATTTCGACGCGGAAATGAACTTCCCGACACCTTCGGCAACTTGTCTGCATTGTCGTGCGGACATCGTCAGGACATCCCGCCTTTCTGTAACACTTCTGCAAACGCTCCTGAAAGCTTCCGCGGTGCGGGCAGCTTCGCGAAGGCAAGCAGAAGCCACGCGGACTGTTTCAGGAAAGCGGGGAGCCGATGCAGATCAAAATAAGCGAGTGCGCGAAGCCGTCAAGACATTTGCGGACAAGACACGGAAAGGTCAACAGGTTGCGGCGTGGAGGAGTTTATGGCCGGTGTAACGTTTTTCAGTGTGGCCGTTTTTACTAACTCCATGACGGCTAGCAGACATATGAGAAAATCCAAATTCGGCGCAGAATTTATAACCTTGAATTATTTCCTCATATTGTCCGCATATCTACCCGATTGTCCTATTCCATGATTTTACTACTCCTGGTGTGATCCTAGATGTGTCCGCGCTGTCCTGCTACGATCAGCGGCATTTCGTGCCCTTCACGATTGCTTCCTGGGACACTCCCAGGTATGTCTGCACAGATTCGTAGTAATGTCCCAGGAAACGATGATTCGCACACTTTTTTTCGCGACTGACGCGGAAAGGATGCGGAAATGGCATAATTTGCTTCCGCAACCCTTCCTAATCTTGTCGGCGCTCTAGTGGACGCCACCCATTAACGTATACATTTCGGATGGCTTTTTGTCGGACATGTGCGCTTAGCTTTAGGCTTATATTTCCGTACTTACTGATGTAATAATCGAGATGTTTGACTCCAACTTGCGTCAGCTCCCGTTTCTTACACGTGTAGTGCTTGAGGTGGCATATCGGTTTATTGGCTAGTGTCGGTAAAGTGTAATGTAAAATCGACTGACACCTTAACATTTTCGTGCATTCAGCTTTACAGTTAGCGAGCGATGAACGAGGGATAGATCTAATATCACGGCCTAAACAGTCTGCATTATAATACTTGTAGCAGTATTCTGAAAGTAGTAAATACCGTACATATTAACCCTTCCCACACCGGCGAATCAGTATGCTGGGCGCCGAGTCTTCGGCGTGGCAAGTGCAGATTCCGAGTCCCGGTATTCCTGAATCCCGCGCGAAAAGAGACGACAGCGATGAGAATGCGACCTCTCCTGCTTCATCAGCATGGTAAGATTACTTGATCACACTTGCATTCGGATCTCAATATGCGTAGCAAATTATGCTAGCATTGATTAAGAAATCGGTTGCTCTTGACAGCGTCACGAAGCGAAAAACTTTGAATGCCTGTTGCGTGCCGTAGGCCTACTGACAGCGGTCTGGCTGGCCGCGGCGATCAGATGCTTATATTTACAATATTCTGCAAATACATTCAAAATAAGCAACTGATTACGGCAGGTTATTCACTCTAGATCCGAATGCACTGCAAAAATCTTACACTTACTGTGCCATTTGGGAGCTTGAACATCTTTTTCTGGCCCTTCCTCGGGCGAGGACGCCATTTTGCGCGGGATTCAGGAAGACACGGACTCGGAATCAGCACTTGCCACGCCGAAGACTCGGCGCTCAGGATACTGATTCGCCGGGGTGCTTCCACTGAATGAAAATTTCGTAGAAAATGGAAATTAAAAATATGTTAAAAATGCTCGAAAGGCATGACCTGAAATCGCCGCCATATTGGTCGAATGACAACTCTTGGTAGACGAGAGTTATCTCCATGGCAAACGGCGGCCATCTTTGTTGAAAGGTAAAGAGTAGTTCGATTGTTACTCGCACTGACTCGGGTAACTCACGTTAGATAGAGTCGCACACCAAGTATAAAACTGAATAGAGTGGACTGCTTTTGGCTAGCTTTTATCATTATCATTCATTTATGAACTTACGTGGACAAGGCACTTCTGCAAACAAAGAAAAAAGCAAACTTTCATCTAAATCAGGTCATATGTTTCCATCTGTTCGTAATGCATTTATGGGGTGTAAATCCAACCGTTCAAACGTTAGCTGTACATCACGTCCCATTCTCCTGTACAGCTCAGTCGTTGCGCCCATCGGCGTTCAACCTTAAAGTCAGTTCACAAAATTGAATATGCAAATTAAGTGTGTTCCCGGAGTTCGATTTTGTCCGATTTTGGATACGTTGTTGATAAAGATGTCATACAGCATATACAATAATAAAACCTTCTGTTGCAATTAGTTCCCGGTTCTTCTTAGATTTACTGGACTACAAGGCTTCGGCCCTGATGGAAAAATCTAACAGAAAACAATACAATTTAAACTTTTCAATTGATCTTTACACCTTGTGGCATTACTCTTCTTAGGCCCCGCCTACTGGCCCTACCCCTTCCCTGCCCTTAACCCTCTTCTTGTTTACTTTAACAAAAGGCGAATGGCTATTTATTCCGTGAAAGCTATTTTACATGCAAGACCCATCATTCACTCCCCTCACTGCCTTGCCTTCAGACCGCCCGAATTTTTCTGATTAGGCCAGAGTGGAGTAATGCCATAAGGTGTTTACCGTCATGTACGTGTACTCACTTGTAAACATATTATACGACTTGCTTCCTAGATACCGAAGCTGCCATCTTCTACAGACGATACGTTTGAGCCAACATATCGACTTTGTTTTATGATGTGCATTCGTCGTGTGGTGAGAGAAAGATAAACATCGGGGATTCTTGGAACATTCTGCTTTACAGTTTGCCAGGGATGCTTCGTAATATTTGATGTCGTGTCCGCCACAGTCAGCCCGTAATTGTTTATAGCAAAACACTGAACACAGAAAAAGACAAAATTGTGGAAATTAATTACACATGTAGTAGTAATAAAAAAAAGAAAGCTGTCACCTTTTTTAGTTTAGCATTTTGTTGCGTACTTAGTTTCTGTTCACTTGGTTACGGAGGCAAGTTTGAGTTCGGTCGCGTTTAGTTGTTGTTGTCGTGACATGTCGCTTCCATCCCGGCCGGCCGGCCGACTGTGCAATGGATGTGTATAAAAACCTGTATGAAAGTTTTTATAAGCGCTGCGGTTGCATTTAGTTATGGTCGTCGGGAAAAAAGACTTCTTCCATCCTTGCCGGAGATTGCTCAATAAGAACCTGATATACAAAATGGAAAATGTTGATAAATATTTGCAATTACTTACTCGGTCTGCAAACTGAAAAAGAAAAAAACAATGATAGAGCAAAATAATGTCTGAGAATTTTGCACATGTAGGGCCTAACTTTGTAAAAAAGGTGAGCCTTATTCAATATACATGTGTTAATACACAAAAATGAATCTAGCAGTCTCGCAAAAAGAACAAATCTCTTGCATGTAGAACAAAACACTCACTTATTTTTTCATAGTGATTATAAGGTCCCTTCTTTCCCGTTTTGGTAAGTATAGTGTCGGTTCCAGAATGTCTGCTAAGCATGCAGTTACCCCTGTTATACTGAAAACTTCCACACTTCATGAGCTGTGCGCAGAGTGACTTGCAGTTAGCGAGACTTGTCCGAAGCGTCCGGAAGTACCGCCTCTTGCAAATGCCATATTTGTGCTTCCAACAGAATGCTGGGTAATAGAAGAGAGGAAAATGATTTTACGTTATCTGATTGGTGGAATACCTGTACATGTACCTGATTTGGGGTGAGGCGTATAAAAATGGCCGTTTCCACACAAGGAAAACAATGAGACGTAAAACCTGATTGTGGTCTCAGAAGGAATCGTAAAGTATCACACTTTGACTTAAGTATGAATATGGGTCCAGGGTCCATATTCATAAACATACTAGTACTTAAGTCAAAGTGTGATACTTATCTTTTGTGTTGAACAAAGGATAAGTGTCACACTTAGACTTAAAGTAGTTTTATGAATATGGCCCCTGGAGAGCAGGGGCCGTATGCATAAAACATGTCCTATGAAAAACCCCTAGTATTCTTAGGGGCAACAATAAAGCTAAATTCCCATTTGCCAAGGAACCACTCTTACCTGCATTTGTTAAAACAACAAAGGCTAGCAAGATGGCGACGATCACCAGATTCCGATTCACTCTCGTTGATATCATATTCAAGTCCTGAGGATAAAAATGACCATGAAAACAGAAAGGCTTGGCTCTCATTTCGTCCTTTTCAATGAATACACAGCCGACAGAGCGACCATTGCATTCTGACATGCTTGACGCGTGTCAACCAATCAACACATTAGTCTGGACGCAGAACGAAAAAGTGTCGAATTTTGAATAACAGCAATTTTTTTACATTTTTTATATCTCCAAATGACAACGATTCAGAATCCGCCGGGTGCCACTCTGGCGCCGTTGAGCGTTTTGAGAATTTCCTGTTTGAATTTTTGGAACTGACTTTATCATTGGACGTCAGCTGACGCAACGACTGAGCTTTGTACAGGAGAATGGGACCCGATGTACAGCTAAATTTTGAACGGTGGGATTTACACCCCATAAATGTATTATCAACAGATAGAAACATGATGCCTCAGAAGCAGACAAGCATGTTCCTAATTGTTTTCATTAGTTATGTAATAAGAAATGACGTTTTTTACGTTAATTAACGCAAAATAGGTTAAAATACCTAAAAACGCCGTTTCCAATTACGTAACCAGTTAAAAATTACTCAAAACATGCTTACATGATTACGAGGCGCCATGTTTCTATTCGAAATTCGACACTTTTTTGAAAATCGGGGTTTTGCGTCCAGACTACATGTCTTACGGAGGGGGTTCGAATGCAGCCAGGGCCATATGGGATTAATCATCCCTGGCTCTTCACATCCGTCACATGGGACAGTAAGCCGTGATGCCTTGTACCTTGTGCCTTTACAAGGGCAAGTAAAAGACCCCATCCAAGTGAGGAACATGAGTAGCTTGTGATGGCCTCTTCCTACTCACCAGGGCCAATAATGCTATGGCTTCGGCCCTGATGGAAAAATCTAATAGAAATACAATATGACACAATCGTTGTATGGAACTCTTCCGTGGTCATATGAATCGCATACACCATCAAAATCATCATCAGTATTTGCATAAACCGATCCTGAACGTGTAACATACAATCATGACAACAGAGCCTTTGAAAACTTCCATGGACGTCATAACTACTCACTCTAAGTTGCTTGTCGGTTTCAGTTCCGTCTTTTCCGAATCGCAGCTCGTCTATAATTTCCCGTATGAAACTTTTATGAAAAAATACATCATTTCTTATACAGAAGATTATTTTTTATTCCCATGAATAATTCAAATCATAAGCAAGATCGACATATTATTTTGGTACTTAAATCGCGGTGTTGCCATGTGATAATATCATAACGTTTATAAGTCCCTATTTTAGTGGTTTTATGTTTGGGTACGTTTAGTTGAATCGGACTCCGAAAACAGCCAACGCAACTTATCAATGATAATCTATGGGGGATGACCAACAGTAGTCATTTCGCTGGTAAATATCCGAAGGCCTGTTATTTTTCCGCGACGCCGTGTGTGTCTGAAATTCACCTGGCACGGACATGACGGATACATGTAGGCCTACTTTGGAGTGAAAGCCACGCCCGCTAATTACGAGGTTAAAGCCGCACAGTATGCACCGCTACTCACTCCCAGTTCGGCCGAAATCATAGTGCAACCTCATTTACAGGCGTGCGTAATGTATAATTACCATAGAATCACATATTATAGCATTATCCAGCATCGAGGTTGGGGAATCCCATTTTGGTTCCCGAAGCTACCGCTAGAGAGTGCTGTCAGATGGTAGCTTCGGTAACGAGCGGCCATTTGGCCGGCAGAAAACAGTCGGTGCTACGTCATTGCCAGTAACGTTGGATCACGTGATCATCCTCACTGTACCTAATGGCGACGACCATGAACGGCAAACATGGCAAAATATTAGAGTTTTGAAACAAGTTATCTACAATTTTCTCTCAAATCTAAAATGAGGAACCGGACGAACTAACGTCACGACGTGGCGCTGCGATCGATGAGACCGAAGTTTCTTTTTTCAACGTGATTTCCAGTCATTTCCATTAACTTCTGGCGTTAAATCAACCCTATTTCTGCGGTCGCATGACATTAAAATTTACACCATCTTGTCGCGGATGAAAATTTCTGCACTTTCATTGCTTTTTTCCTTAAAATAAAGAGGTAGGATGGCGATAACGGCAACGTCTTTATCTCATTTTTTCCTGTAGAAAAATGTACAGCTGATTTTTTCATGACGCAACGTCAACACATAAAACGACGTCAATGACGTCGGTTCGGTCTCATCGATCGCTGCGCCGACCTGTCGGGATAAACGGCACGCCGGTTCCTCATTGCTTTGTCTTTAGTCAACAAACGACGGTTCACGGAGTACAACTGGCTTAAACCCAAGCAGGTTCAAGCCCTCAAAAGTGCCCTAGCGGGGAAACAATGGCCATTTTGTCCACGGGTAGGCCTATGAAATGACAAGTCTTTGATTTTTGAGTTATTGTCGATGTTTTCGACATTGGCGGGGCCTGCCAGTGCCACAGACACAGATTAGAAGAAATGTGTGATCATTTGCACCCCGTTAAATTCAAGTATTGAGGAACACGCTGGCATAACAGCTTCCATGTTGTTATGACAGTTGCATACATTTGCCGAGGTCAAGGTCACTCAGCAAAGGGATTCCCGGGCTCATTCTAAAAATAATTTACAAAATGGCTGGCCGTTACCGAAGCTACCATCTGACAGCACCCTCTAGCGGTAGGATCCATCCCTATTAAACCTTTGTTGGCCTGCGTGTTCGTGTCGCGTGTCATCCGATGTAAAGTCAGCCCGACAGCGCGTTGAATTTATGAAGAGTTAAAAACAATGGCGGCCATTTTTATCAGCAACGTTTTCGTCAGAGTATCAGTCTAGCCTAGGTTTTAGCACTGGCTTTGTATGTGATGGACAGAACACAAGTCTCCTCACGTTGGTTCCCGATTCCGCCGCCAGGGCAGGGATTCTGAGACATACCTCATGCATTGTTTTTTACCGCGCCGTGACCAACGCTTTCGAGCGTTTCCGAGGACGGAAACGCTCCAATGGAAAGTGGCCCTTAAAGCTGAACTGCATGAACAAAAACACCACAGCGCCGCAGTATGGTGGTCTACAGAAGTGCAAACGCCCTTCGAAACACCTCCAGAACA
>NMRB01001151.1:205923-219485 GCA_002633025.1 Notospermus geniculatus | reverse complement strand
TTAATTTCATTCATTCAATTATGACTGACACAACAATAAGAAATTACAAAATTTACTGGAATCTCAAAACTCAAAATCCTGATCATAGCTGTTCTTCCTTTTCTGACTGTTTCCCTCCCTTCTTCCTTGAATCCCCCTTGGCCTTTCTACAGCTCCTGCCTGATAGGCGCTTCTCAAATTTGCAGATCTGTGCACTTCCGCTGAAATCGCAACCACAACCTCGATCTGAAAACAGCCGACAAGACGCAATCCATGAGCAATGGTCAACTCTGACGCAACGTCGTCGAAGTCACTGTCGTGGGGTTCTCTGTGTCACGTCATTCAGTTTCAGACCGAGGTTGTGGTTGCGATTTCGGCGGAAGTGTGCAGATCTTTCTCGTTTACGTTAGTTTGAGAATTGTCTATTGTTGGTCAAGTTGGAGTAACGACTCAATCTGAACCTCGTCTTCCGGTTTCTTTCCCGGTATCCTCTTGTTGCTTTCTTTTTCCATCTGGAAAATTTGGAGAGAAAAAAGTCATTTAAATCATTTTAATCAGATGTAATTTGTACTTGAGGTATTCCTTCCTCAGATGTCAAGAACTTTGTCCTTCAGGCATTTCTAGGACTTTGGTGGCTGTGTACATTCAGAGTTCGCGTCAATGTTTGGTTCATAACAGTCTCTTCAAAGACTATAGAAACAGTAAACTTAAGAGTCCAGTCTGTTCTTCAATAATTCCTTACAATTCATTTGCTGGAGGTACAGTACATTGCACAATTGACCTACCTTTACCTGCGTACCTTCCGCGAACGTCACGCGGAAGGTACGCTTCAGTTCATTATCTCCCCGCTTTTTGAAAAAAGTCGGGGAGATATTGTTTTACCCTCCGCCGTCAGTCCGGCTGTCCGTCCGGCTGTCCGTCCGTCCGTCCGTCCGTCCGAAAGTGATATCTCCTCCTAGACCGTTCAACGGAGGAGCTTGAAACTTTGGTATATATTAGGTACTCATCCACTATTGTGCACAACACTCTTGGAATTTCGATCCAACTCCTTGTCTTTCCACCAGGGGGCGATATGTGAAAAACACATTTATGGTCATTACTCCTAAAGTAATTGTGATAAAGTGATGAAATTTGGTGTGAAGGTTTATCTGTGACAGCTTCATAATATATCATACGGGTTTTGACCTTGACCTACTTTCAAGGTCACAGGGGTCAAACTTTAATAAAAACTAGGAGCCATCCGAAAGTGATATCTCCTCCTGGACCGTTCAATAGAGGAGATTGAAACTTTGGTATATATTAGGTACTCATCCACTGATGTGCACAACACTCTTAGAATTTCAATCCAACTCCCTGTCTTTCCACCAGGGGGCGATCCGTGACAAATACATTTATGGCCATTACTTCTTAAAGTAATTGTGATAAAGTGACAAAATTTTGTGTGAAGGTTCATCTGTAACATCTTCACAATATATCAGACAGGTTTTGACGTTGACCTTTGACCTACTTTCAAGGTCACAAGGGGACGAACATTCCTTAAAACCACAAGAAACATGTGAAAAACATGTCTATGGGCATTATTTGTAAACTATTTGTGATGAGATGACAAAATTGTGAGTGGTGGTGTAACTGGAATTTGGAATGTTTAGGTACCGTACTGCTGATGTGCCCAACCCCCAATGTATTTCGATCAAACTCAGCCTCTTCCCACCAGGGGTCAATAGATGAAAGACACAGGAAAAATAACCATGTCACCATTACTTCCTGTCGAAAGCGGGGAGATATGCGATGGGCTCCCATCGACATTGCTCTAGTTGCGTATGGTACGGGTGCGTTGCACCTCTCTTGTGCGTGACGTCCACGGGCGAATGACGTTACGTTTTCACTACGTGCCTTTCGCGGTGGTGCCCGATGTCTGCGGAAGATACAAGGACGGTACGAAAGTGACGCTGCATGTTGTACGCGGATGGTGCGCGGCGCGGAAGAGAGGTCAGTTGTGCAACGTACTGTAGCTGTCTCTTCAGAACTAGAGAAACAGTATACTTACAGTCCAGTCTGTTTGTCAATAATTCCTTAAAAAGATTCATTAGCTGGAGGTATTCCTTCCCAGACATCACATGTCAGGAACCATAATCATAAAAGGTGTCCAGGTATGTCATCGATCAGGATTTTGGTGGCTGTGCATATTCTGAGTTTGTGTCAACATTTGGCTCAGAACCCTCTCTTCAAGGACTACACTGTAGAAAGAGTAAACTTCGTCCCGGTCACCTCATCAATAATTCCCCTCCCATTCGCTGGTCCATAGAATGATTTTCTGTTCTTGCTTGTGTCTCAATTGAGAACATTCTTCGAAGATTTTTGCCCCGGGTTTCAGATCAATAGTGGGTGGAGTCAATGATTATTGTATTAGTTTTGGTATCCCGTTGGTCGATGTTGAATAATCTCTGTCGGCAAGATCTGGATTTGATGAAGTGCTGTCTGTATTTTGAGTAATGATTGGTCGGATTTGAAAAACTAGGCCCCCAATCAGTGGGGGAATTGCTAAATTCATGCGAGACGCATCACGTCATTAGGAGCGCTAGGAGGCCGTAATGACGTCATTTTGTCACATGATGTTCCGACGTCACGGATGACGCGATGGCAATCTCGATGACGTCGTGACGTCAAAAGGCCTAAACAGCGTTATGAATTTCATTAAATATCTTACTGTTTCGAAAGGTATATGTCATATCAAAATTCGGGCTTCGTAAGGACACTTCCGAGGTGTGTCTGCATGTGGACACCAAGTTTGGGTGCGATCCGTTCGTGTCTTGGAGAAAATCGTAGACAAACAAACTCTTCTCAAATTTTAGTATGAGGCTATAGCATTATTAATTTGCCCTGATAAATACGGAAGAGGCCATCTCAAGCTACTCCAAAAGTATGGTGTCATAGCAGCTGATGTCTAATTTCATTATACCCCAAAGAAGGACCCACAGCTGAAATCCTTTCTTGTCCCTGAAGTCAATATGTTAATTCATACACCGACTTTTAAAGTTAAAAGTTGCCTCTTCAACTTTAAATTTCTTTCTCTCTCGCCACGAAAAGTCACTGGCATTGATGATACACAAAACTGGGTTAATGTGAGAAGGCGTTCAAAATTATGATCTTGAATCTGAGCTATTTTCTCTGCTGAATGGATCTTCTGGCCAAACTGAGGTACTGGCTTTGATAAAGCAGCTTATTCTGGTCACAACTGAACCTTTAATGACTGGCCTAATGACTTTCTATTTAACTGATTTCTATACCATCTTCAAAAAGGGACTTCACCCACAAAAGACACATGAAAAGCCGCTGGGGAACTCAGGCAGCCCTCTTATTAAGAGTTGCCAAGCTGGTGGTGGGAGTCCATTTGTCTTGGCTAAAATCAAGGGTCATTCATTTGAGGTCACAAGTCAAAATGGCACGACTGCTGTCTCTGTGATGGAGTGCGACTTTGTCCAACATTCTAAATCTGCCTCCCAAAATTTTCCTATGTTAGGCCAATGAAATTAAATTCATAGTTTCTCGTCACCGTCCGCATGTGATTTTGGCCCCTCATCAAAAAAATTCATTATTCCTAAATTTCATTATTAAAAAAAAATGGCAAAAATCTGCCGCTGAACTGCTTTCCCGCTACTTTCAAAAAGCACATGCAGCTTGTATGTCATATTTACAGGTACAACTCTCACACAACACAAATTGCCATTTCTGAATTGATTTTAATTTTTTTTAAAACACATTTTGGGCATAAAATCATCTTGTGAATGCCATATAGTGTGTGCAAAAAAGGTTGAAATTTTCCATGAAAGAAATAATGAATAATGACAAAAAAACCTCATCAAATTCTGAAAAATAGCTGAAGAGAAACTATAAATGTGATTTTCTTCGCCTTACGATAGTCAAAATATCACAGGAAATAAACTGATATTGAAGTCTTTGGAAGATTTATTGTCATCCTGATATTTCAATGTTTTGACATTAGCATCAGAGGACAGGTTATTGCCCACTGTTAACTTACAATAGTTACGGACACGTTATTTTCGGCATTTCATTCACAAATTTTGGCCTTTTACCAGCCTTTGCGTGTCCACTGGTTTTACTTGTCATGTAGTTCAATTGGCATGTCTAGCTGTGTACCGTGCAAGGTGAAGCATGTGAACTCCCTGTTGTTGTTATGTTTCGACTTTCCCATTGTGCGGGTCAAGCCGTCATTGAACATTCCTACAGAGATATTTACATGTAATGACTATCTGCGATAAAGGATGGGAAGGCCCTTTTGTTGCGTATTCCAAAGGATTTTGGTTCGCCTGCTGTGGGTCCCCATGCTCCAATGGTATAGGCAGAGAAATGGCAATTCCATTGCTGGAAGCTATGTACATGATGCCACATCTTGCTCAGAAATAGTTGTGTGGTGTAGTCTGGGAGGTGTTCCAAAGAAACCTGGTGGGTGGTTCTCGAGGAGCCTGGAGAAGTCCTAGGTTGGGGTGGGGTGGGCAGCCCACCATCGTGGGGTGGGGGCACATAACCAATAACAATTTATTCCCTGTGTGGAGTACATGGTATATGCAACTTCTGATACAGAGCGATCCGGCGTGGACATGACTCTCCCGTGATGTGGCTTAAGCTAGCAGCACACGTCACCACTTTTGTTGCTCGTACAGGCAGTTTTCGTGGTCGGCAATTTTTGTGGCGATTGCCGGTTTACAGCAGACGTCACCACTCAGTGGTCTCGTGTGCTGCCGGTGGCCACGCATCACCACAACTGGCAACAACGAGCAATTTTCGTGGTGGGAAATCAAACCGGTTTGATTTTCGGCAACTTGTGGCAACTCATGGTCACCACAGAATTTCCGTGGTGAGTGGTCGTTGCCGGCCACAGCACACTTGGCCATTTTCGTAGCGACCACCTATGAGCAACAAAAGTGCATGGTGACATGTGCTGCAGGCATTAAGGAAGGGTGCCGTCGGATGTGGGCGTAATTGGTATATTAAACGTACACGTACCCTAGATTGTGCTAGCCTTCTTCTGGAAGCGATGCTTCACAATTTTGAGGCCATGAGTAGGCCTAGTCATTTGTTTAGGGGTGGACTGTTCCAATACCATCAAAGGCCTAGACACAACCAAATGTGATCAGCCTAATAAGGCAGATAGAATTACTAATCGTGTACCCTGTGGTGATAGATTAACTAAATTAGTTGTTTTACAATACAGGTATCGGTGGTTAATGAGCTGGTAGCCAGTTAACAAATGCCCAAATTGAGCTTACTTTCTGTAAAGGTTGATCTAAGTATTAGTTGTCTTAAGCCGTTTTTACACTACGCAGAATTTTGGCCCGGATGAACCGTGCCGTGCTCGACCCGGGCCAGGCCCGCCTCAGAAAGAGCATTTTACCCCATTTACACTGCACCATGAAAACCGCGCCAATATCTGAATCGCCGGCTCACCTTTCTGTGGAGGTACGAAATCTCCGTCATTTTCAATATGGCTGCGCCCATGATCATTCGCGGCAATGACGTATTGAGTTCAAGGCCGATAAATGAGCATGCGCATTCACTAAAGGCGAGTCATTCAAGTGGGCCGAGCCCAGTAGCGTGTTTACACTGTGCAGTTTTCCAGGGGAACCGTGCTCGACCCGGGTCGAACCCACCTCCTATTGGGGGGTTCGGCCCGGATGAAAGTAGCACCGTGGCGAGCTCAGTTGTGCCGTGCCAACCCATTTACACTATCACCTTTTTTGCCGCGCCGTGCTCGACCCGGGTCGAGCACGGTTGAAAACACGTAGTGTAAAAGGGGCCTTTGCTGCCTTTCCCTTTGAGTGTTCCACCCTAAGAAGACCCAGCCACCTGTGTGCAGTCTTGTGTCTTTGTTCATGTTTACTTATTTAGTCAATCATGGTGATTATTTGGTGAGAGTTGTTGTAAATGTGCATGTGAACAGGCGGGAATCATGTCTCCTGTCGGAAAATCTATAAAGGGTGTTAAGGGTCATAATATACCCTAATTTCAGCCTAGTCATGCGGACCACCCCTTAGGATTGTCTAAAAGCTGTTTTTTGTAAAAAAAGTGCCTCATTAGTTTGTAGTTCTAAGTAGTACACTAACTGACACATTTTGGGGGAAAGGGAACAAGTTCAATGGGCATTAGTTGCCATATGATGTTATGCCTTCTGCACTTTTAGTTGTGGTCAGGGTTTTGAATAACACAAAAAGGAATTAGGTTTGTTAATCTAGTAAAGCATTATTTCAGGTGGGAACTGAACTTGACCAGATCAGTGTAGAAAAAAAACATTTGATTGTTGAAACATGTTTTGCCATCAGGTGGGTGCTATCTTGGTGATCATGTATTTCTTATAAAAAGCTTCGTAAACGTGACTTTGGAATGATGCCAAGTCATGTGATTCCAATTTGACCACTCAGGGACGACTCTGATGGCCATCAGACGATATAAAAAATATTTTTTGAATGAAAGGTGATTGCCTTGTACGTTTTTCCACATGACGTGTCCTCATATTGAAAATAGAAAATTTGTTTGTCTTACAACGTAATTTCACTCTATGGAGCGATTCTGGGGAAAGATACATTATATGTGAGCCCGTGACAGCAAAATGAGTCGGAATGCACCAGAAAGAAGACCGTAGATTACACCAGAGAACAATTACAGAAATTGACAAAGTCAAATTTCACAAAGGGCAGACAATGCTGAAATCAACAAACCGTTGGTTCACCTTGGGTCTTCTTCTGTGTGCATTTCGACTCATTTTGCTGTCATGGGTAACATATGGACAAACAGACAGACAGACAGACTGATGGACTCCTCACTCCTCCAGAAAATGCGGATATAAAGAACGCCATAAAAAATTCTAACCCGGCTGATCGCCTTGTGAGAACTAATGCCCATGACACTGCATAGTGAATTGCTTCTTTGTATGCTGCCTAGCATTGCTTGAATCGTGCCACATTTTAAAATATTGCTGTCATCAATTTTTGTCAGAACTATGGCCTTAAGTTGGCGGAAATTAGCCTTGGGTATTCCATGGCAGTTTGGCACTAGAATGTGTAATCCAGTGGTTTTAACGCTTTTTGCTTCTCTAATCAATGACACTAATACTTCAGATGTACATTTCAGTGACATTTGTAGGCAGATTTTGGGGTATTTTTCAGAAAAGTTGAGGGAGGTAGGAAACTTATCCATATGACCTAGGCCTATGACATGACCAGAAATTTCATAATTACCACATATGGTACAGTTGAAGCTATAACTGGAACGTTCTTTTAGTATGGCCTTGTTACTCAAAAGAAATTCACTAAAAAAGAGATATCGCTAAGTTAACCCAATAGACCCCATGCCGCCCTTAACTGCCGTGCCGTGAGCCACCTAGAAGACCACACCCACTTTTTGACAAAAATCCCCATCACCTTCTAGAAATCAAAATCACCAATTACTGCCAGCAGCGCCACAATCCACCATGTCGCCACACGCCGATACCGCCATAAACCGCCTTGACTCATTATACTGTTCTCTATTCAGCTTAATGCAGTGGCATTTTGTGGTGGTTCAGGGCGGTGAAAGCTACAGATGGAAAGTGCAAAAAAATAAGCGGCTCTATTGGGTTAAGGCACTGCACTTTGTACTTTGCACCTGCCAAGCAGGCCCAAAAAAGTCATCACTGGACATTGACCAGATTCATTTCAGCAATACAAATCCTCTCATGAAGTGTTATCAATAACCAGACATTAAAGTCATGTTGGATACCTTTTAATTCACACGATAGCATACACAGTACATTGCCGATTTTTTTCCCATTGAGGAGCTTAGAGAAGGATTTGCATATTGCCGCCATATCAGTTGATATCCTGGCTTTCTGATGCTGCATAGAGATGAGGTGTAACTGTGAAGACTGTGGGAGGCCAGCATCCCCGGGGATCCCTCAGACCCTTGGGATGCAATCGATTGAGAAGGAAGCGGTGAATACATGGAGGACCGTTTGGTGATCTTATCTGATGTTCAATTCCCCTTTGACTGCCGCGTTATCTTTGGACATTAGTGTTCTTTTGTGGCAATTTCGTTGACACCCTTGTCGACAGATTTGTGATTTGTCTGTATTTATTGCTGAAAACTGTCTTGATTTCCATGTATTGGGTACCTTGAGATATCTCACTTCCTTCATTCTCTGCAGTTATACAGTGTTCCGCAAGAGGGGGGGGGGGCGGGGGATACCTCCTTATAAAGTCAAAATCTGTCAAATTTTCTTTTTATACCCCCCTCAAAAACATTCCTGGCAGAAACACTGTTCTAACAAGCCTACTTGACAATTAAGGTATCTCACTTCCCTGTTTCTCGGCTATTCTATCAACTTCCACTTGACAGAGATATTAGTACATGTATCTCACTTCCTGCCTTCTCGGAGTTGTAACAAACTTTGCTTGATAGAGACACATGTATCTCACTTCCTTCTCTGTAATTTTTGACGACTTCTGTTCTTGAAAATAAGATATCTCACTTTCTCTTGTCTTCTGCAAGTCTAACGTCTGCTTGACAGAGATATCTCACTTCCCACCTTCTCTGCAATTTTAACAACTGCCATATTACAATACATCACTTCCTACCTTCTCTGAAATTTTATTGACTTCTGCTTGACAAAAATATCTCACTTCCTACCTTCTCTGTATTTTTAACAATTTCCAATCGACAAAGATATGTCATGGGTGCGTTTGATTGCCTGAACAGCGGCCGGCTCTCATGGCCATCTTGGGTACTCTACGGTAGCAGCCTCCTAATGGAGCCATTACCCCAGCACCTCATTCTGTAATTTTTCCACCATATGGACTAATTCATCGAATATGGAGGCATTAATACGTTTGAATTAGAACTTTATGCAATCCATAGAATGAGGAATGACATTCATGGTTCGGAAATTAGGCTGAGATGTGACACTTGGGAGCATGGGTTCGTCATCTTCACACCGAGCAGGCAGCCTCATTCCTTGGTGTTACAGTACAAGTCTTTAAAATTTCATAATCACTAAAATATAGCGATAAATATGGATCAAAAGCGACCGCATGAAGTGGAATGCACAAGCTTCTGTATGGCAAGATATGACATGTATGAAATGCGTTGAGCTGAAGTTGATGTGTTGAAATTCAGTTCAAGTTGTGACACTTCCGGCGGTCAAATGGTGATTGGTTGCCGAAAAGTAGGCCTACATGAAAAACAACCTCTGTAAAATAATCTGTAGATTATGAAGTGCTTAGAAAATTAAATTATAAGATTTCAGGAAAAATTTAACTTTAAGCCCCACTGTATTGAATTTTACGATATTTTCTAAATGTAAGGAGAGTGTGCATGGAGCTCATAGCTCGTGAAGGTCCCCAAAATGCTTTCCTGATACGTACTTCAGAGAATTAAGGCCTAGTTTTCAGCACACATTGAAAAAAAATGCAGGGAGAGCTCTAATGTATTCAGATAGAGCGTAGTACATTTTACACTACACTGATGTCGTGACGTCGCGCACTGACGTCGAGAATCGCAGCGATGATTCGTGTTACAGTGGGGCTTTAATTCTAGCCCACTCGATTTTATATTGAAATCACTCTTGTCTTGAGTTGGCTGCATTTGTGGTAGAGTCAATATAGATCATCAGGGTCTCGTGTGCATAATCCACAGACACCACAGACCGTCTTATACACCAGATGACAGGGCCCGAGGGTGATTTTTTACCCTCTTGATGCAGGCATTATGCTTCAACTGTTCCCTCCATTTTATCTGGCTTCTTGAACAATAATAATGGAAGCGTTGTACCTCAGCGTGAATGTGAAAGTGGTTTCATATCTATCCAGTTCAGTCCATTTTGGAGATTGTGAGACCAAAATTTGTTTAGTAAGACCTGATAAAGTTACATTTTTTGTGGTGTCTTCTGCTGTCATATCTGAAGAGTGATTCTTTTTTTCATTTTTAATGAAATGAAATTAACATCTATCATCTTTGGAAGTTTTTCTTTGCTGTTCCCTATATCTTCAGGTTTGATAACAAAAACCAGTAGCTAATGGTTTCAATCCAAATCATAATTACATATTCCAAGTTCCTATTCTAATCAACTGGACCTGTTCGAGTAGCTGCCTAGTATTTGAGTGCCAAGCTATCGTCTGCTGAAACAAGTTGAAATCTACATCCTACTTTCATGTCCAAAACATGCCCATCAAGGTTCATTCATAGCTTTGGCCTGTCACTGCTATAAATATATATATTGAATTTTGAGTTGAGTGCCAAATACAGCATTAATTCCATGGACAACATGGGGCTAATTCAATTATGTAGGAGGAAACCAGAGTGCTCGGAGAAGACCTGTGTGCTCTTAAGAGTGTCAAAAGTGGGTCCGAACTCAGGGTTCTGCCCAGGACTGAACAAGTGCCAGTCGGAATGGGGAGTCTGGAGGCGCTCCCCCAGAAAAATTTGAAATCTAGACTTGCTGAAATGCGATTTCCTTAGAGTCGAAATAATGAGCTCATTTGGCGTCAAAATGACCCCGATCCACTTTATTGCAACTTAGGCAGCCTGCCGTTGTCATTGGTCAGAACTGTGTCGGGAAGCACATTTGGCGAATGGGAACAGAAAGGACATTCGGAAGTGTGCGTGGCGGGTATCTCTCGTGGCACACTTCGTTAGTTCTGATGATCGGAAAATACTCTTTTTAGGCCGAGTGCCAGTCGGCATTTCTGTGTCCTGGACGGGGCCGTCCGGCGCCGACCAGCAGCGGCAGAACCCTGTGATCTGGGATCAAACCTTGAGGTTTAGAGGCACTGATGTGTCCATTTTGGCACTCTGACAGCCCTTTCCAAACCTATCACTACTAGCACCATGACCCTCGTAAGATGCGGTCAATTTATTCTAGCTTTGACTAATCTTCTTCATCATCATCATTTTCTTGAATTGAAGGTGGCATTTTGAAAAGCACGCCTCAAGCCGTCGGTGTCTCAAGCAGTACAACCGGGAATGCCTGGCATCAACTTCTTTTAATAAATGCCGGCAACCTTCTGCATGAACATCATATCCCTGATTTTCAGTAACACGATGAACTTGTTTGCAAAATAGCCATCTCATCTGGCATAAGAAACAGCTAGACGGGAGTGCAAATGTTGTGCCACGCGTCACACATTGTCATGGATCATAACATAAGATATAAATCAAACGGACAAATACTCCATACAAAATGAATCCAAATTAATATTTATAGTAAACAGCAACTCAATACTGATTCACGAATATGTGTAAATGGAGCCGAGTTTGTTTTCCCCTAATAATTTAATTTGAAATGTATTATGGTACTGTATAAAGCACACACACAATGTATCTCTGAGCTTACGAAGGATATGCGGTTAGGCGAAGTCATTGCTGCATTCTGTATTAGAGTATCTGGCCGTTTTTAGCTAATAAATTGGATTACAAAATGAGAGATCAATAACTCGGCTCTATAGTGTGTTTTGAAGAAAAATAGCTTCCAATATCTGGCAAGGAGAAAATGAAATGAAATCTCCATTGAGGTCAAGGTCATTTGCCAGTGGAACGGTTCGTTTGCTTGATTTGTTTATCGGCATTCAGTGCAGTCAATATACAGGCAGCGTCTAAATCAATTTCTTGCTTCTTTGATCATCGCCAGATATTCTACGGCAAATTCTATTTCCTGTTGATCTGTATCGTCTAGCCTTGACTGGTATTTTGACATCTGCTCGGACCTGACCAAAATTCATTCAGTGCGGCGTTCCCATAGACCTTGTATGGATTGAGCAAGTGCTGCTGATGCGAGTACATGCCAAACATCCACTGCGACCATGTCTTTGACCCTCTATACCCCTACCATAGACCTGGTAGGGTTGCTGAAGCAAGTACATGCCAAACATCTACTGCGACCATGTATTTGACCCTCTATACCCCTACCATAGACCTGGTATGGAAGCAGTACTGCTGAAGCAAGTATATGCCAAATATCTGGTGCGACCATGTATTTGACCCTCTATTCCCCTATCATAGACCTGGTAGGGAAGCAACTATTGCTAATCGAGTACATGCCAAACATCCAGTGTGACCATGTATTTGACCCCCCATACCTCTACAGATGGGTTGAACCTTGCTAAAATGGCGTCCTGAATCTAAAAAGAAGATCATGACATTGGGTCATGGTGTCAGCTTCGTATGGCTTCAAGTCAAAGATGGATGTCAATGGAAGGAGGTCACTGACATACATACGAACATGCTGTTACTGTACATATCTTTTTGTTCTCTCAGAACCTTGCTAAAATAGCGTCCTGAATCTAAAAAGAAGATCATGACTGGGTCATGGTGTCAGCTTGTATGGCTTCGAGTCAAAGATGGACGTCAATGGAATCAGGGCACTGACATACATACGAACATGCTGTTACTGTACATATCTTCGTTCTCTCAAACCTGATGTATCTGGTACGTACATATGTATTTGACCCCCCATACCTCTACAGATGGGTTGAACCTTGCTAAAATAGCGTCCTGAATCTAAAAAGAAGATCATGACATTGGGTCATGGTGTCAGCTTCGTATGGCTTCAAATCAAAGATGGACGTCAGTGGAATCAGGTCACTGACATACATACGAACATGATGTTACTGTACATATCTTTGTTCTCTCAAACCTAACGTACCTGTGTACACAGGATGCAATACAAGGGGATTTGAAGTCATCATCATTGATGATCAGTCTTTCACAGATGTGTCAGAAATGATGACGCATGCTTTCATATCTATTCCGCGTGGTGTAGGTGACAGTGAAGAAATAATCGGCAGTCTAGATGTATGTCCTGCTTTGTGCGAATGATGAGTTGTTTTGCTTGTCCAATAAAATGGTCCATGGACCATGTGCTCACCTGGGTGAATGTACCAGAAGAGCAAATGACTAATGTTAAATCGAAATGTTCCCAGGGAAGCCTTGAGTTCGAGGCACAGAGGGTACCCAGACAGCTGATCACACCAAGTTAGTCATGTTAGTAGATATTGGGTCATACGAAACATACCACCAAATGACAAAACTTTGAACTTTGACCTCTGCTGGCCTTCTGGCAAGGTCATCCCAATTCTTTGCGCCAGTAAGGCTGATGTCTTGGATATTGCGCTACAGGATGGCCCAATTAACATGTCCCCAGTTTTTTTCATGACAAAGTTCATGTTTGCCAAAACAACTGGCTAATTCTACCCTACTCTGTGCCTTGGTAAATGGCTGAACTATTATGTATATCAACTACAGGGTGGCCCAAAAAATGTGTCCCCAGTTATTGTCCTGTGTCCTTATCCTATTGTGACTCATTTAGTAAGACTCACCGTCCACATGAGACATATGTGACCTGCTCGCTTGTCGCAACCTGAGGAAAGGGTTAATGACCTTGCAGCTGAAATGTACGTTGACGTGGGTTTACAGTAGTAAGGGACAGCAGTGACAATAGTTGGGTAAACTGTGACCAATGATGATCACTTGCGACAAGCGTCTGCCTGGAGCACCTCACATGTAGGCCTACCAATGTTAAGTTTGGAAATTTCAGCAGG
>NMRB01001151.1:178601-205885 GCA_002633025.1 Notospermus geniculatus | reverse complement strand
CCCCCCCCCCCCCCCCCTTGCAGAGAGGGTCGGCAACAACTCTTTGAACTCCTGCTGTTCGTTCAGTATTCTCTGCGTACATTCTATCCATTGAGTTTCTCTGATAACAGGTTCTACAACATACATTCCTCAGCATTGTCTAATTGATATGATATTGATACGGCCAGCCGCAATGCACAAGCTGTGGTCATTGTGGATCCGAAGGTGAATGCGATGTCATTAAATCAAGTCATGCAAGCTGTGCACTCACTCATCAATGAAAACAGTATGCACAGCAGAATATCTGACACTATAGCTGTACACAGTGCCGTGGTCTGTGCGGCAGGAGTGTTATGTATGTCAGTATGCAGTCGTCAAGAAAAAAAATATTTCAAATAAGATATTATGATTTAGCCTACTGCTTCTGATGCCTGAATTTTTCAGTACAGTTATATTTGTGTGGCGGTCTAGGAAAACCCGGCGGATGTCACTGAATGATCAAAAAGGACTGTCAGATTGCCTGTGCATTGATCTACTACTGTTTACCTGTTACGTAGTACATTTCAGCTATTGAAATGTGCTGGTTTACCAAGGCCATTAACATACACTTTCCTCAAATGCGACATCCGCCGGGTTTTCCTAGACCGCCTCACATTTGTGGTCATGTTGACCTTCTGGGTGCTATGAGTTATGGGTTTCATAGGATCAGCTGATCCCAAAAAATTGGCTTCCATTTGATTCCATTATTTTTTGCAAATCTTCTCAAAAGGAGACGGGGATTTGGCCATCATAGAAGATGGGGGCTTGGCCTAGCTAGTGCGGTTAAGGCGTGCTGCCCCTTAGTGCTGGCAATTGATGCCTTATGGGAGGGTCCGTGGGTTCGAGTCCGGTTGGAAGCATGTCTTTCACCTTAGAAACCTGTTATTATTTCATGCCCTTCTCATAAGGAACATATTGTAGAGATCGTTTTGTGTGTTGCTTTAGACTTGTCATGAGACACTTGACTGAAATAAAAAAATTTGCAGAAAATACCACATTCCATCAAAGGCGCCTCATATCTGGTGTCAACCGTTCCGAGTAAAATCACCCCGTTGCTTGTTTTTGTCTACGGTGCTAATATAAATGCGTAAAGCATAGGAATCAAGATCGGCGTTATTGGAAAATTGAATCCCGTTGTTCTCGACGAAGACCCGCGTGCACACGCTGGCAGGTGCTTGTCCATGGTGATCCAGTCGTTATTGACTCATTTCACACTGTGCTTTATATGGAATGGCAAAATGCACCTAATCAGTCACTTGATTCAATTACGACTGTGAAAACATTTATGATGAGCCAACACTATATTGGCGACTTGGCGAACTGCGGCGACGAAAGGATGCGGGTTTAGGATGGACATCCGTGCATTTCTTAATAGACTTCTCGAAAATGACCGTCTGTTATCAAATTATGTACTTTAGCGTTCGTCAGTTTATTGGCTACAGCAATTTCTGAGATGGTTGTTACTTGTTGTGATGTAAACTTGATGGGTGCAATATGACTGCCATTGAGCGAAAATCACTGCTTTTGAGGCAATTATATTCCTTGATGGTGGTGGAATGGCTCTCAAAATGATTAGGCCTGATTACTCTGCTAGGGTAAAAGGTTGATCTGTCAGGACCTGTGATGCCGATGCGGGTTACACATACTCATTTTAGTCCCGTGGTATTTTTTCTGATTATCTGTGTGAAAGTAGCTGAGGTGATGACTGAGTCATGGCAGTAGGATCTGCTGTTGATTTGTACTTTAGGTACAAAAATTCTAGAGGTCATTTATCCGTATGTCCATCCATCCATCAGTCCGTCCAAATCCCTTCTGGCCAACTTGGCAACAAAGCCAGATTTTTGGTCAGTATTTTCAGAGAAGGTGTGTGAGCGTCAAAGGTGTGTCGTGCACCGCACCCGGCGCAATGTGACCTTTGACCTTGACCCTGTGACCTTTGATGTAAATATCCCTTCCGGTCTATAACATTGTAACGAAGGCAGATTTTGGGTCAGTATTTTCAGGGAAGGTGTGTGCAGAGGTGTGTTGCGCACTATCTATACCTGTTGTGATACGACATTTGACCTTGACCCTGTGACCTTTGACTCAAATATCCCTTCCCATTCATAACTCCTGCCCATTCATATCTTGGACTTTCCGCTCTAAATTATCGTACTTTATACTCCTAATATTGTGGGTTTTAGCTAGGCTAAGTCCACATTGCAGTCCTGGTAAGGAGAAGCTGATGCACGCTAAATCAAGCATAGCTGAAGGTGCATTTAAACCCTTAATAGTACTTTCACCAGGCAGGTGGGCTATGTTAAACTTAAGGTACCTTTCTTGAGGTTTTATCTTTCAGTCACTTGTGTTCAGTGTTGTGAACTTCCTTAACGTATACCTCTGGGCATACCTCATTCAGACTAATTAACCCTCCTGATGCAAATTGAGTTGATGGCAAAGTTTCTTCTATACCAGCTAGGACTTCAAATTCTGTTGAACTGTACATGTAATTATGGGCGGTTATAACTGCAAATAAAGATGTCACAAAATAAAGACGTTGTTGTAGTCATATTCTGTCGTCGTTGTGATGATCTCTAGTTGGAGCTAAGAAAGACGTAAGATGGCGCTGCAAAATAAGACGTTGTTGTAGTCATCTTCTCTAGTCGTTGTGGTGATCTCTAGTTGTAGCTAAGAAAGACGTAAGGTGGCGCTGTATCATTGGTAACACTTCGGGTGTTTTCGTCATTCTTCGTGTGAACGACTGCAGCGCCACCTTACATCTTTCTTAGCTACGACTAGAGAATATGACTACAACAACGTCTTTATTTTGCAGCGCCATCTTACGTCTTTCTTCGCTACGACTAGAGATCACCATAACGACTAGAATATATGACTACAACAACATCTTTATTTTGTAACGTCTTTATTTGCAGTTATAACCACCCATATGTAATAATTTTTGATTTTCTTTCCCCAAAATGCCCAGTCTAGTCAAAACTATACAAATCTTTGAAAGTTTGGATAAATGCATCAAAAACCTAATTTTCCATCTCAGTGCATGACCATCAGTTATGAAACATTATTTACTACTTCAACATCTTTGACCAACATTCTGAGACTTATTTTGTTGTTTCGCATACACACACACACAAAAAAGACGCACTCACTTATGCACCGTTTTGCCAGCGCCATCTGACCTAATTCTCCTGTCCAACAGTTTCAGGCCCACAGTCCACACCTAACATGTTCCTATCAAGACCGGGTAAGTGCGTCTTCTTCAAACCTTTCTTCAATGGACTGAATATTTCTGCCGTGTGCATGTCTAGTAATAATTGTCTTGTGCAAGTGTCACTGTTGGTCTTGAGTCTTTCCCCTTGTAGCCCCTTCACAGCATCAGCTAGGAGAGAATTTACTGCAATAATTGATACTGGATGTACTTAGACCCATGTATTATCACAGAATTCGTGCAATCTAAGCTCTAATAATGCTCAATACTGTGAACTCCCTTATTTTCGTGGCCCCAGTTACTCCATGGTATAGTTCCTGCCGGTCATGGGACTAGACTTCCTGTTGTCAAATCGTCATAGCCAGGCGCGGATCCAAGGGGGGTGTACCCAGCACACGTCCCCATTTTGGCCAACAGGTCTGTAAAATCAACTGTGAACTTGGTGCAAATTTCAATGTTTTTAGCACAGTGCGCCCCCTCTTTCCCCACGTCCTGGATCCGCCCCTGATAGCCTGTCACTTCTCCCATCAGGAGTCCTCAGTAAGAAAATTATTTTGCCTTGTACCTGCTTGCGAAAACTTCACATGAAAATAAGAGGGTTTACAGTTCCTGCCAGGAAAAATTGAGAAACTCAAGAAATATTGTTTTAGCTTACCATTTCATGTAGCAGGACATGGGCATGGCAAAACTAGTCAATGCGAAAAGTTAGCCAGGGTCCCAAAAACACCTATCTTGCATGGGTAAACTTCCAACTGAACTCAACCAAATGTTCTAGAACTGGAAAATTTAACCCTACACAGGTTATATAAAAGGTCATGTGCACCATTGATTAACAGAGAACGAAAGAAAAGAGATCAATGGTCCACTGACCAAGGACTTAGGCATTTTAATCCCTTAACCCTCTATGTCCATAACAGACCATTTGACTATGAATGATGACAGCCTGGTGTGTGTGATGTTAGGAAGTGAAGGAGGTGCAGGGCCATAGCCTTTGCATGCTTGGCAAGTTTCTGTTCCCGACCCTAAATTTTGACATCGGACCTCCCTAAGATCCCTCACTTCGATGACAGGTGGGTTCCTGAATGATATTGTCCTTGTACCCTTGGTCGCTGTCCCTTTCTATTGCCGTAACAGTTGTGTGTTTCAGTAATATCAGTTGATACGTTGATCCAAGACATGAAGACGGTCAATGCGAACGGATCAACGGCGCTGTATACAGATCTACTATTTTAGATGTGTGATACTCCGTACATTTACCCAATGAACCAGTCGACCTCAAATGAGATATACTATTTCCTAAGATAAAAGATTTTGTCCATATTGATAACTCATATGGTGTGGGCTAGGTTTGCTGAAATTGGACCGATAAGGCAGACTGTGAAAATGGATTTGTCCTGATACCAATGTTATTTTTGCATCTTAAGGTACCGTGATCCATGCCCCCTGGGAGACATTATAGCTGGGGACAATTTTCAGATTATCGATTCTCCCTAGATGTGAACTGCAGATTTGGAATGATGACAAAAATATGAAAATATGTCTGGTTCTATAGTGTTTGCCTGTTTGATTAGTGCAGTTGGGAATCACAGCCGTGAGGGCTGATATCAGACAAGGGAGTACAGGCCCACGAGCTGATATCAGAGAAGGGAGTACCCCCTGAGAGCAGATATCAGAGAAGGGGGTACCCACTGAGGGCTGATATCAGAGAAGGGAGTACACCCTGAGAGTTGATATCAGAGAAGGGACTACACCCTGAGCTGATATCAGGGAAGGGAGTACCCCATCAGGGCTGATATCAGAGAAGTGAGTACCCCCTGAGGGCTGATATCATGGGAGTACACTTGAGAACTGATATCAGAGAAGGGAGTACACCCTGAGAATTGATATCAGAGAAGGGAGTACCCCCTGAGAACTGTGATATCAGAGAAGGGAGTACCCCCTGAGAGCTGATATCAGAGAAGGGAGTACCCCTGTATCACCATCCCATGGTTGGGTCTGGGGTTAGGGTTTAGGGTTAGCCACAGAGTTGGTATGAGCGAATCATGAAAGGGCAAAATGGGAATACACCCTCACTATTTCAGACACAAAGGTAATCTTCTGGTTTAAATGTGAAAACCCGGTTTCCCACTGAGAAGGATTTCTGCCAATGCAACTTCATGCAGCTACCCCACTTGTTCCAGTATGAATTGCTGCTGTTTATCATGCGATGTACCCAATATGCTCCGCGTAGCCTCAGCCCAGTCACTATCAAAGAAGACATGAGAGACTATGAGCTGGGCAATTTGAGATTATCATGTATCCCAAACATTTCGCCGACCATGTCCGCCGTATTGGTGTTCTGCGATGTTAACACACAATCCAAGAGAAGTACTACTTCAGCTCTTGGCCAAGGAAATTATTGAAGTTTTTGTCTGCCTCAAGTAGTTGATGTATGACTGACTTCCGATGGACTCATCTTGAGATGAGTGTAGTGTAGTGTTGAAATAACAAGGCATTACTGTGTCCATCTCGCCGCAAGGGACACCGTCTCCTACACTATAACCGCCATTGAGATTTATACACATGACAGTGTACAGCTGATGCTGTGCATTGAGCATGCATGTGCCATCGCCTGAACTGCAATTGATGCACATGCACTGAAGCGTCCAACCATTATTTCAGAATGATTTATTAGGCAGGAGTTGAATTTTACATTGTCAGTATGCACGATCTATACTGGAGAATGAAAAACATGGTCTCGTATCAACGAATATGTCTTGCCGACTGAATATTGCGTCCATTGTTGTGGTCACTGTCTCAGAAACTTGCTAATAACGGTCTCTCAATATTGATCCTTGAAATATCAATAAGTTAAATACTCTAAACCATCAGCGGTGAAGTATATTGGCTTGTATTTCTCGTATATAGGGGACACGATTCAGTGACATTACTGTACGTGTGCGATGTCTCAATGGCTACGTGAACTCGGACTTGTGGATTGGGAATGCTATACATGTATAGTAGGCCTACCGTACAACAATAGGGAGGTTTCGCAAGCGCCCGGTTAGGCCATACGACGACGTTTATCTATTGTTTGGGTACACCCACACAATAGATAAACGTCGTCGTAGGGCCTAACCGCGGACGCTTGCGAAACCTCCCTAATGCCAAACCACCAATCCTGCATCATTTTATAGACAAGCAAAAAATGGGTCAATAGGTCAATAATCCTTGACCTTTCATCTCGCAGTCTTTATCCAATCAGATGAAAGCTTTGGACCAGTGGGCAGCAAGTGACACGACTGCCCTCTGGACATGATTGCAAAAATTGGCTGAATAACATTAGTTCTTAAAAGCTTATTAGTTATCAACTTGATCAGAAATTTGCATCGGCTCAATGCCACGGAGAAATTGACAATTGTTGGAGAAGGATAGTGATCAGTATCATTAGTAGACGCGAGGAGTTTTTCTCGAAGGTCCCCGTGTCATCATCTCATCCAATAGAATTGATACAACCCCATCAATGTAGTCTTTTCAAATAAATCAGGCACTGAATTTGTTGCTATAGCAATTCATTTGTCTGCATTAATGACAAAAGTTGTCAATGTTATTACGTTAAGTACTCCGCGTACAACTCAAGAACACAAGCTGAAGGCTTAGCCCGCTATTGGTGTCTAAATTTTCCGAGTCAAAGAATAATCTGTCAACATTTTTATTTCCGTGCCATCCGTCATCATTTATCCCGTGTTTTCCTGCTCGGAGTTCACTCTTTCGTACCTGGTGAGGTTGAATTGGAATGACTTCAATGTCGCAGCTGATGAGCTGTTTGTGTGGATATCAGAAACCTAGAGCTTAGTGGAATTTAGTGAATATTAAACCTTGTTCTTTGTGTCTTCTGTGATGCTTCAAACATTCTGCTTCATGTAAACATTTAACTGGATAAGAAAATAAATTGCAGCATACTTGATGCAGTGCATCAAACATGCTTCAAATTTCCCCCTTGGCGTGGAATGTGCTGAATGTCCAAATGCTGCACAAATGGAGCATATGCTGAATATGTGTTATGCTCCATGCTATGTGCACTAGATGTGCTCCAAGTATGCTGAATATATGCTATTTTTCGGTAAGGCCTGTCTGCTGCGGTGCCTCAAACATGCTGCTACATGTTTACATTTTAAAACACGGCAATAAAATAAATTGCTGCATACTTGATGTACTGCATCAAACATGCTTCTCATTTTCCTTTGTAAATGTAAATGAACTATCTGCAGATCTTCCTGAATGGGTGATTCTAACATCAGACAAGTCCCACTTGAGAAGCTTAAATGTATTGTTGTTTCTACTTCTCTCTGATCCTTGCTAACCATTTTCTTTTTGAGTGGGACACCGTGCCAGTGTTACCTCGGATTCAATAGCCGAGTTACTGAATGCATGTCACTGGCTGTATTGACTTTATAGTGCATACCACACAACTCAGTGGTTTTGCAGCGGTCGGCAGTGACGGCATTCTCACCGATTAAAAATGACAGTTTTCAAATAACATCAAATTGAACCCTTTGTTGGTGTGCATTGCAACGACAATGGTATATCATGACCCCTTCTTCATGATATTAGCTACAAACTGTCCATTTAGTCTGCATCCTGGCAAAGGTATTGCATGTATGGTACAAGAGAAGAATTAGGGTTTGCTTAGAAGTGAGACAGAGTGTTTGCTTCTGAAATTGGTGATGTGATTTAGACAGGCATGGTGAAGGATTCACTTATGTTTCAAAAGGATGCAAGGAATGAGGAACCGGCGGAACTCATCCGTGACGTGGCGCTGACGAACAACTCAGTTAAAACTATGACGTCGAAAGTCAAGCCAACGTTATTTGCCATTTAATTCTGAAACCACACCCTCCTTTTAGCCCTAATATACCTGAATTTCGAATTTTACATGTTTATCATCAAATATAGGACTGACTTAATGTATCTGAATGTTTTCAAATGAAAGTTCAAGCGGGAACATGTTGAATTTCATCAATAAAATTGACTATTTTAGCATAAAAAATTGACTATTTTAGCATAAACAACAGACCGAAGAGCAACGTCATTGATTCTGAATGACGCATTGCACATAACGTCACGTACGATGCGCGACGCCAATGACATCTTCAACGTCGTAGCTCATGTGCTTTTGTGTTAAAACTGAGTTCTTCCCCAGCGCCTCCTTTGGCATGTTTGGGCACGCCGGTTCCCCATTGGTGGAAACATTCTATGTTAGTCTGAAGATGCTCCTCCACATTGGGAATTTTCTTGCACGAGTTTGCTGTCAGTGGGCAATTCACCATTGTTTGTTTCCTTATGGCTCACACTTTGACCGGTGATACACGTGACTGCCCATAGTTTTCTATGGGGGAGTTGCCCATAGACAGCCAACTTGCATACAACAACTCTCATGTGGAATGGCACCTTTCACAACAACGTACATATTTTTCTCACCACTTTCAATTTCATATGAAGTCTAGTACATTTCATAGCTATAAAGTCAAATATGTGTGCTTCATGTACGTACACTTACGAAGTACCGCTCTTCCACGCGCATGATGTTTTTCTGGTGAAAGAGTCTTAAGCAGTGTGATCTGTAATTTTGCCCTTGGCTGCGTTGAATATCACCTGGGTGTAATAAATAATCTCTGGAGATAGTCCATGATTCATACGTGCCTCTAAACATTGAAACCTGCTTTTTTCTCCGCAAAAACACGGCGGATGATTATGGTCGCCATATCTTCTGTGAAGTTCATCTGGATGCCGTCGTGTTGCTTTTTTGTGGTCCTTGACATTGATTGACTTTTGATTTTGGCCCTTTGATGTTGTCCGAGGACGGGAACCTCAAGTCTCATTTTTGTCCTGAGGGTCATTTCTATTGCACGCATGTCTATTCTACAGTATGATATGCTGCCGATTTTGGCCAGAGGGTCAGCGTTCACATTTGCACATTGTGTGATAGTCTTAGCTTGGTCACTCAAAAATTGAAGTAAATGTGATGCTGTTTCATACCCGTCACTGGTGCTCTGGGCCTTCTTGCAAAGACGAAGCTTGTCAAGACTATTGAAGGTACATGTACAGTACCTTTATCCGCATACCGTCCGTGTATGTCACGCGGAAGGAACGCTTCAGTTCATTGTGTATGGTATGGGTGCGTCACGCGTCTCTTCTGCGTGACTTCTGCGCACCACAGGCAAATGATGTTATGTCTTCACTACGTGCCTTCCATGACGGCGCACGACGTCCATGGAAGATACGAGGACAATACGCACATGACGCTTGAGATGGAGGAGACTATCTCAAGCTACTCGTGTTCCTTTTCTTGGACAGAGTCTTTTACTTGACCTTGCAAAGAAACAAGGTACAAGGCACCACGGCTTACTGTCCCATGCGACAGACGTGAGCCGGGAATGAAATCCCATATGGCCTGGGCTGTGGATTCGAACCCAGGACCTGCCGCTTGCTGAGCGGACGTGATAACCACACGGGTGTCAGAGCTCCTGAGGTTAATCTGCCTGACAGACTTTGGTTTTTGGCCCTTTGAAGAGCGAAAATGCTTATTCCCATGAAATTGATTCAAGAGGAGGTTAATCTTGTCTCATTCCTGGCACACATACTAGCTAGTTTCATCGCCAGGTCCCATGAAACGATGATATCATATCCAGAATAATGGTAGCGCTGTCATTGTCTACCCTACTGCAGCCTCCATTGTTTTAGGCCATCCATCTTCTTAATGCCCCATTCCACAAATACACACTCTCCACATCATAGCATTTCAGTATTCAATATGAAAATTGTAATCTAAAACAATGTCCCATTTATGCGTATGCTACGGCCAGAGCTCAGCATACCATATCGCATAATCTGCAAGTTTATATCGTACCATCAATTTCCTTGGAGCGTAGATGCAATATCAACTGGAGCACATTACGTATCAACTCCATGACTTGCATCTCTAGATCATATTATTAGGAACTAACCCAGAGGCATTGACTGGTATAAGAGAGCAGGCAGTTGTACATTCCACGCTTGATGATAATCACGTAGGCCTATAGACCATTCTCAAATTGATGTACCGTAAATGACAAAGATCTGTGCACTTCCGCCAAAATCGCAACCACAACCTCGGTCTGAAACTGAATGACGTGACGTGGAGAACCCCACGACAGTGACTTCCAAGACGTTGCGTCAGAGTCGACCGTTGCTGAATCATGGATTGCGTCATGTCACCCGATTTCAGATCGAGGTTGTGGTTGCGATTTTGGCGGAAGTGTGCAGATCCGTGAATTCGAGAATCGTCTATACTCTGACAGATATCTTGGAAGGGGAGTTTGAACTGTCAGTCTTTTTGTTGGGAGTTTCATTCCTACCCAGCAATTTCGGCCAATTATGTACATGTACCAATATCCTTCATCGAAAATCATTTAATCACATTATCTTTTTGTAATTGTGTGACGGGGTGAAAGGGTATTTTAAGTCAGTTGAGGGTGTAAAAATGTTATCTAGATGGTTCAAAAATTCACCGTTGAAAATAAATTGTAAGTCATTGGCCTTATTGATAGCACCCAATATGACCTAATTGTGCCCAATGACCTCATTGCATCCAATCTGACCTAATTACACTCAGTATGACCTGATTGCACTCATTCTGACCTAATTGCACACAATATGACCTAATTGCACACAATGACCTAATTTTGAAAAGGTAACTTTAATGGATAGAAGATATCGGCTAATTACACCCAAGATGACCTGATTGCACTCATTCTGACCTAATTCCACACAATATGACCTAATTGCACCCAATGACCTAATTTTGAAAAGGTACTTTAAGGGATTGAAGATGTCAGCTGGATGGTGTTGAGAATTTTACCACTGAAGTAAATTGAAAGAGACATCATTGGCCTTTTTCAACACCCGTACCGTCAAAATAGTGTTTTGTACATTCCATAACGTGTCATTACACTAGAGTATACAGTTTTGTGCACGTCTGAATACAGGAGTGTGCAGTTTTGCACATGGCATGTAACATGACATTGTACAGTTCAAGTTGTACGTATTTTCTGAAATTGAAACAGACTGTAGATCATCATTATTTGGTTATAATCAGATCACTGTCTATGCTTCTAGAGTAATATACCCAGCCGACAGTCATTAAATCTTCATATAGTTTGTAAAATGCTTCATTTATGGCTGGGAAATATGGATTTAGTAATTAGAGTTGAGGCTATGAGCTGGTCCTGTGGCTGCTACTGACTGCAATTCAATAATTCAAGAAAGGTTTTAGTACGTCCCTGAGTAACTTGAAATGCAACTGAGGTCTCAGGAGTGCAAATAACTGGTACATGCAGCAGTATTGTTCATTTCTCATTTTTTGCCCCGGCTGATCAAAGGTCTGTCCACGTAGATTGCACTTCTGTTCATTGGCAGCGGCGTTCTACCCAGGCCTTTTAAACAGGGCGGTACCACCCTGTTCAGAATTCAGATGTCATTTTACCACCTTGTTTAAATTTTTACCACCCTGTTTGAAAATGTAACTTGCAGTGCATTTTCTATTACACCACCCTGTTAGAATTTCACTCAACCCTGTTGGAAAATCCAGGGCCTTAAAATCATAGGAACATGCAGTCATCCCACCCTGTTTGGAAAAATTCCTGGCTAGAACACTGGGCAATAGTTGCATAAGCATGCACACCAAAACAGGATTCCATGCGTGCAGTTCCCGCAAGCCAATGGCTCTCAACACTTATTTAGTGAAGCGTCCGCGCAGAAAATGTGTGGATGGTTCATTGAAATGGTGTTGAAAGCAATTGACTCGCAGAAACCACACTGGAATTCGGTTTGACCTTGGCCTAGCAACTTCAGCGGCCCTCTAGTTTTTTTAGCCCGCTTGGCCGCAAGGCCCAGCAGGGCTTATGCTGTGGTTGGGGTCATTGAGTGGTGGTCTGTCGTGCGTCAGTACGTACGATAGTACGTCCCTGAGTAACTTGAAATGCAACTGAGGTCTCAGGAGTGCAAATAACTGGTACATGCAGCAGTATTGTTCATTTCTCATTTTTTTGCCCCGGCTGATCAAAGGTCTGTCCACGTAGATTGCACTTCTGTTCATTGGCAGCGGCGTTCTCGGTAGGTCTTTTAAACGGGGCGGTACCACCCTGTTCAAAATTCAGAGGTCATCTTACCACCTTGTTTAAATTTTTACCACTCTGTTTGAAAATGTAACTTGCAATGCGTTTTCTATTACACCACCCTGTTTGAATTTCATTCCCACCCTGTTTGAAAATCCAGGGCCTTAACATCATTGGAAAATGCAGTTGATCATCACACCCTGTTTGGAAAAATTTCTGGCTAGAACACTGGGCAATAGTTGCATACGCATGCACACCAAAACAGGATTCCATGCGTGCGGTTCCCACAAGCCAATGGCTCTCAACTACAGACTATTCAGTGAAGCGTCCGTGCAGAAATGTGTGGATGGTTCATTGAAATGGTGTTCAAAGCAATTGGCTCGCAGAACACACTGGAATTCGGTTTGACCTTGGCGTAGCGACTTCAGTGGGCCTCTTGTTTTTTTATCGTCATGTGATTTGAGAGCCCATGCTGAATGGTCAATGGAGAAAACCTGTTGCCTGGTCATCAGACCTCGACAGGAGGTGACAAGCGGCACCAAAACTGTTTTGGCAACAATAGTTTTCAGGAGAGTTGCTGACCTCGCATACGAGGTGATCAGTGGCGAAAATCATGGCCAGTCCTCGTGTGCGGTAGGCTTTAAGTGTTAAGTCCTCTTCCACAGCTGTTACTATAAATTTCAAGAGCCTTGAAGTCTATGGTCTGCTCTAACTCGGCTTGACCCTCGAGAGTGCCAATTACTACTTGTACTTCTGGATGTCCAGTGGTTTGGTATTCTGTAGTGTAATCGTGATATTTCTGAACTTTATCAAAATTAATTCAGTACTTGTGCTGTTGTTATTGTCTCACGGAATGAAGCCCAATTCATACTTCGACGCACGACCGTCGGCGTCCGCCACGCGTTCAAAATCTGGACGCCGACGTCGCGGAGTTCATTCATATTCCAGTGTACTTCAGTGACAGCGACGCGTTATGAAATGACTTAAGTAATATTACAGTCTCGCGATCGGACGACGACCTAAATCGCACAACGGGGTTGGCATCGAACACAAGGTCGCACCTCAATCGTCGGCGACGGTCGTGCGTCGAAGTATGAACTAGGCTTGACAACCCTTCCTGGCGACCGTACATCAATAGAGGAAGCTGGATGTGGCATTCTTCAGCATTGTGTCACCACATCCCCTTCAAAAACCTGTCGTGATGAGATGGCCCCTCGATGGGGACAATCCCTTTCATCATTCATAAGGAGATCAGGCCAGCAGCCAACGAGGTGATACACTGATACTGACTCTGTTGAATTTTTAAATGAAATTGGTTTCTAGTCTGTGTTTGTGGTATCGTTGTGCATTGTCTCAGTTGCATGTGACGTTTCAGTCTGTGCAAAGTCTTACCTTTCCGGATTGAAAGACCTCACATTGATGAAGGCTTTGGTAAGCTCGCAGTGCAGTGGTCTAGAAATCTTTCAGTCTGTGCCAAAATCCTTCCATTCTGGATTGAAAGACCTACATATTGGTGATGATTGCGGTTGTATACTCTAAGCAGCTCGTACAGTACGTTGCACAATTGACCTACCTTTATCCGTGTACCTTCCGCGTACGTCACACAGAAGATACGCTTCAGTTCATTGCGTATGGTACGGGTGCATTACGCATCTCTTGTGCGTGATGTCCGTGCACCACGGGCGAATGACGTTACATCTTCACTGCATGCCTTTTGCGGCAGTGCACGATGTCCGCGGAAGCTATGAGGACGGTACACACATGACGGCGGAGACGCTACATGTGGTACACGGATGGTGCGTGGCACAGAAGGGACGTCAATTGTGCAACGTACTGTAATATGTTTCACTGGATTTGTAGTTTTATAAATTATACCCTTGTATCATTTGGTGCCCTAATGCCTGGCTGTCTCCTGGCGGTCTGGTTGTTGAACTGTCTGCTGCAGAAGACAGGATGGCTGACTGCGTATACTACTGAAACATGCACTTAAATAATCCAGTAGTTAAATTCTGAATAGGAGAGACGCTAGCTAAAGAAAGCCAAAGGTCGCATTGATTTTCGTCGTGGGCTATCGAACATTATGCTATCATCTGATCCATTATCCTCATCAATTCTGGGCAGCCTCCAAAATAGACTTCTGCATCAAAAATGATTGGATTATTAGCTGTGGACAGAAACACACATATTTACTCACCATTTTGAACTGGCCTTCATCAGTAATGGGCTCTGAGTGAATGGGGGTTGGGAAGAGGTGTTGAAGTGTTGGAACATATTCTGGAACGCTCTCTGACCATGATTTCTTGGTCTTAGTCCAGTTCTCTGCTAGAGTAGGCCCTACTTATTGTGGCTTGATGAGGTGCGTGGGGGGGGGGGGTTCAGTACCTGCATATTGTCAATGATCAGGTACCATGGGGTTGTCCAGAAAAAGTGTCCTTGAACAAATGGTAAAAAAGGGCATGAAATAATAACAGGTTTCATAGGGAAAGACATACTGAACTCGAACCCACGGACCCTCACATAAGGCATCAGTGACGCCAGCACTCAGGGGCAGCACGCCTAACCACTAGGCCAAATCCCTATCCCCAAATGGTAAACAATATAAGTGGGACATTTTTTTGGGCCACCCTCACTGTAGTGTACTGAAATGCTGCAGTGGCTGGAACATATTTTGAAGGATCTTGGACCAGGATTTCTTGGTCTTAGCCCAGTTCTCTGTGAGAGCACTAATTCTGGCTTGATGAGATGGGGAGTACCTTTGTCAATGATGGTAGGCCTACTAGATTATCGAAGTAAAAAAGGTACAGTGTGTGTGGCAGGATTGTCATGATAGCATCCTGCTCTAGCGCATGAGCTACATTTGACCTACATCACATTCTTTGTTTACCTGCTCAGAAATGCAGGGCTGCCAACATTCCTTCACATCACGCGAAAATGCTTCTCCACTTTTTACCCATCGGCAATATGCATTTGTACTCAACCGTATGCACATACATTTTCCAACCGGCATCCCCGCTGAAATTGTTCCTTGATCTTCTGGCCTCTAGGCTTTCAAATAAGCAGTCTTAGACCATTTATTAACCTCGAGCGGTTAGATTAGCTAGGATCTAAACATTAGTTTTGGTTGTATAGCAGCGCTACCTGAATTTTTCTTTCACAGTTCCCCTGGGTCTTCAACTCTCTATCTCTCTATGGTTTGTTTATTTCCTCCTTGGAAGCAGACGGGTTCCCCTCTTGTTCGTATAGTTGCAGTCAACTTCCATTGTTTATAAATGTTGGTGTGTGTTTGTGGATATGTATCTGATGTACAGAGAAGGTGTTATGATGAAGCTTATACTTCTCCACGGGTCAGCTAAGTAGGCTCCAGGCTGTTAGTAAAGCCTACTGGGGTGCCTGTAATGGTTGGTAATTGGGAATCACTTATGTTTCACTTAAGCAGAGTGTTTGTGTGAAGGGTTTACAAGCAGTAAGAAACTTGAAAATTTGAAAGTTTGAGGTAACGAAATGAAATTTTGTTGCTGAAGTACGCTTGTCTAGAGGTGAAATTATTGAATCTAGGTAAAAAAGGCAGGGAAAAAGCATAGATAAAAAGGCACCAGGTAAAAAGGCACTGGATGAAAAGGCACCAGAGATAACGGCACGGGAAAAAGAACGATGAACAGGCGTGGATCCACGGGAAGGGGGGGAGGTGCACCCAAGCCCCCCGAAAGGGGGGGCGTGGGTGCACTGTGAAATCAACTGTGAAATTCTGAAATTTGGAGCAAATCATTGAAATTCACCACAGATTTCAATGTTTCTGCACAATGCGCCCCCACTTTCCCAAAATCCTGGATCCACCCCTGAGGAAAAAGGCACAACATTTTATAGGCCTATATTGCAAAGATATGCCTTCATCATAATGTTTTGCTCATTTCTTGCCCCTGAACCTTCTCTGGATCTCGGCCCCTATCATTTTTCGGATATTTTCGCAAAATCAACTTTGATATCAGTAGCCCTTGTCTTGGTCTTCATGACCCTGACCAAACCGAACCATAAGGCTTACAATAATAAAGATGTTTTCCTACAAATTAGACATTCCTTGGCGTTATAAATCTTGGTTTTCTCCCAACTGCTCCGACCATCTCATTACGGACATGTAGTACAGCTTTACTACAGCCTCACCTCTCAGCCATCACTCTTTATGGTCCATTACTTTGCTTATACATTGATTGCTTGCCTCTCTAGTTTTTGTGAGCACTGGCCGTGCAGATATTTGCATTCATTTTTCGAGATATGGACCAGAGTTATATGGTACGATGATATGAGTGATCTGTGATTATTGTGGTTGGTCGAATGCGCAGACGGTCACCTGACCTGACCGGCTTTGTCCACTGAGTAAGGATGTAATACGTGATTATAATACACGTTTGTTTTTGCTGCGAGTTGTATCCAATTTTATATCAACTTTTGTGTAACATGAATTGATCACCAAAGATATGTGACAGTTTTGTTGAAAAGGTGTTAGGTAGGCCAGGCTCATTTTCCTTAATCTGGTCTACTTTGATTGAAAAAAAATACAAAAACCCTTTTTTCTTGAAATTGCTTCTGTTTTTTCAACAAAGTCAGTTTGAAATGGAATATTGTTACGGGAGATAAGAGATTACGTTGACATTTTCGTGTCGGATATACCAGTCACGGTACTTTTTTTGGTTCCTTGAGTATCTAGTGGTCATGACTTGGTCGAATGTTTCCCCCCAAAAAATTGCGAGGTAAAAACAGTGGTTTGATATGTCAGCGTTCTCCAGGGGTTTTGGTCTAAGACGGGCGGCGGTGGGCCTGTTGCCAAAGTCACCGCACGAGGTGCCAAAGGTGCCCCCAGCGGAATTTGGATTTTAGGTGCTCTGAGATGCGTTTTCTGAGCATCTGAGATGCATAATTGAGCGATCTAAATCATAAATAACAGGGCGGACGAATTTTTAAGAGGGGCGGATTTTGTCGTCGATATTTTTAAGAGGGGCGGGTCACCCTTCATTTAACTGGTGTGGAGAACACTGTATGTCATTTGAAAATTTCAAGCCAGGGTTACCTTATACTAGCTGACAGTACTAAACAATGCACAAAAAAAATAGGAATAAAATGCTGAACATGTTCTAACAGAGTTAAACGTCGATGTTTTTCTACTTCATTTGGAGGGTAGGACTGAAATTGTCGAGTTTTTCATCATCTTCGTCGAGTTTAATTGGCCTAATGAAGTAGACAGCTTGTTTTCAACATTATGTGACACTTCAGTTTGAAATCACAAGAAAAATTTCTTTCAACTAAGTACCTATTTGAGATATTGAACCAGCACATCAGCTGCAGTTTTCTAGCTATTGTATTGAATCTTTGTATGTATTTACCTCTATGTTGTAGTGACTTCCTGACGAAGTATTGGTGAAATCTCATTCTTGACTTCGCCGCTAGGAGGCCAAATCCAAACTCACAAAATCTGCTATGTACGCTTTGGTCAATGGCTTGTATGGGATTCTGATATGGCTTATTCTTTCCACCACTGTGCTAAAAAGCCAAGCGGGCACAGTGCCATTGGCACTATTTTTGGTTGTTTTGGCTTCACCTACATGTAGATCCAAACTTGTAAAGCCAGGCGTACATCGCACTTGCGACTGGAAGTAACTGATCTGATCAGTCGCTGGTGATGTATGTGCTCAGCTGCGCGCACATCGCAAATTCAGCAACTTAGTAAAACTAGGAGGATCCAATCCGTCGTCATGTCCTGACTGCGTCCACCGCACTTGCGACTGGCAGCAACTCAGGTTCCATCCTGGGGTGTTTGAGACTCGACGAGACTAGGTCATGAGGTGTCGTTCAGAAAATTGGCACTGATCAGTCGCAAGCCGCGTACATCGCAGCGACTGAACGAAACTGCATGGGTACAACTAGTCGCTAGAAAGTTGAACATGTGCAACTCGCGGCGACTGTCGAAATCTCAGTTCCAGCGAGTCGCAAGGGTCCATACATCGACCGTTTCTGGCAACTGATCAGTCGCCTCCAGTTCCAGCTAGATCCACCCAGTCGCCAGTAGCTCAGTGGCGACTAGTTGTCTCCTGTCGCAAGTGTGATGTACGCTAGGCTTTAGAGCCAGTATGAGAAAGTTTGCCGTAGTTTGCCTCAGATCCAAACGTGTTGGAGCCATTACAAGGAAGTAATTGCTGCAGTTTGTATTATTAGCCCGCTTGGCCCATAGGCCAAAAGGGCTTATGCTGTGCTTGGCGCCTTTAGTGGTGGTCTGTCGTGCGTGCGTGCGTGCGTCCGTAAACTTTTCCCTTGTCAGATGGATAGCGCCTTCAGTTTTTGACGGATCATTTTCATATTGCATATGGGTGTGTATGACCACAAAATCTAGGTCAAGTTCGATTTTGGGTGCGATGCGATTTCTACTTTGGCCAGTAGGGGGCGTTTTGTGAAAAAATTCAAAGGCCTGTATTTTGAGAATGGCTTGAGCTATCATGATGAAACTTTGTATGTATGTACCTCTAGTTGGTGGTGACTTGCACACGAAATTTTGGCGCAGTCTGATTCTTGTCTTTGCCACTAGGGGGCCAAAACGAAAATATCAAATTTTTCCTTGTCAGATGGATAGCGCCTTCAGTTTTTGAGGGATCATTTTCATATTGCACACAGGTGTGTATGTCCTCAAAATGTAGGTCAAGTTCGATTTTGGGTGCGATGCAATTCCTATTTTGGCAGGTAGGGGGCGTTTTGTGAAAAAATTAAAAGGGCTATATTTTGATAATCGTTCAAGCTATTGTGTTGAAACTTTGTATGTATTTACCTCTAGCTTGTAGTGACTTCCTGACGAAATTTCGGTGAAATCTAAGTCTTGACTTTGCCACCAGGAGGCCTAAGCCAAACTCACAAAACCTGCTTTTTCTCCTGAACCAAGCAACGGAACTTCATCGATTTTTTGTTATAGGTATATCTAACAAGGAAATATAACATACTGGTCGAGTTTTATATTTGACCTACTTTTCAAGGTCACAGACATCAAAGTTTGTCTGAACTTACGAGAATGGCAAAAATTGTCAAATATGGCATGTATGATTCTGATATGGCTTATGCCTTCCACCACTGTGCTAAAAAGCCAAGCGGGCACAGTGCCATTGGCACTATTTTTATATATCTGCAGTAAATGAAAGATGCATCTCACCGTCTCCCGTAGTGGGGTATTCATACTTTTTCGAGTACAGTTGAAATAAATATTGCAGGAATATTACTTGAAAGTATAATGGGTTCATTATGAGTGGCGCCATGCCAGCTCATTATAAAACCACTACCGCTATGCTGTGCCTGCCAAATCATTTATACCAGCTTCGAAATATGAAAAGTCGAAAAATATCTACAAGTGTATGAATTCAAAGATACATTGTAGACCACCCAGTGCCGCCACTGTGAGAGTTTTCAACAGGACTGTCATTGAATGTGGAGGATACTCAAGTACCATGGAGCGGTGGCCTGTGTAGGCGATGGCGATGTGGATCTTTGTGTGGTCTTTGCAGCGCTAGTCGTCTTTGGTTGTGGACGGATCATCAATGTTGGCCTAACGGTGAAGATCGTTGAAGCCCCTATCCAAGGCTGTAAAGCCTAGTTCGTACTTCGATGCTAGACCATCAGCGTCCAACGTGCGATCAAATCTGGACGCCGACTTCGCGGAATTGATTCGTAGTCCAGCGTACTTTAACGACGGCGACCCATTATGAAATGACTCAAGTAATTACAGCCTCGCGATCGGGTGCCAACCAAATCGCACCACGGGGTTGGTGTCGAACGCAAGATTGCGCGTCGGTCTCCGGCGATGGTCGCGCGTCGAAGTATGAACTAGGGTTAATGCACACAAGCCTGAATTTATCATAAACCAACCACTATACCTGTTTTACTTTTCATGAGGGTTGTGCTACAGTGTGGAATTCAAAATAACAGGCCATCCTGTGTACAGTACGTTGCACAATTGATCTACCTTTATCCGCGTACGACTCACGTGGAACGTACGCTTCAGTTTGTGGCGTATGGTACAGGTGCGTCACGTGTCTCCTCTGTGTGAGGTCCGTGCACCATTGGCGAATGACGTTACATTTGAATGTCTTCACTGCGTGCCTTTCATGGCAGCACGCGACGTCCGCGGAAGATACGAGGACGGTACGTGCATGACGCTGCATGTGGTACGCGGATGGTGCGCGACGCGGAAGGGAGGTCAATTGTGCAACGTACTGTAGTGATCCTTTTCAACTTAGGCCTATGTACCTCTCATCACATCCAAATCTAAAGTTTTGACTTGCGAATTTGGGAAACTTCAGTCAGGTTGCCAGTGCAACCAGAGAAGATGCGCTTTTGTTGGAGCAGGCCTATATGGCAATTTTTGGTAAAAAATCAAAGGAACCATGTACCGAGTGTGCCAATTTACCTTGCAGTTAAAAAGTCTGTTTCTGTTGGGTGTGTTGATTTCATGACTGCATTCCATCAAACCTGTGTCATTTAATTGCTGTAGCATATGGGTTTAGTAATGGACTTTAATTGTGTCATATTGCACAAAATCCAGGGATATTGTTGTTGTTATTATTATGTTTGAAATTTTTTAATCTCATCTGTATTTAGGGTCAAATGATTTATAGTTATTATCACAAAGTGTCGATTATTTGGCTCTTTTTAACGTTAGTTCATTGCATGCACATTCTGTACATGTATTCATAGCATTGGAATGTGATAACTCAGAAATCAAAATTAAAAATATTTACCGATGTTGGCTACTGGGACGGACTGAAAATCTGGCTAGATTTGTGAATTTACTAGATTGACAGGTATCGCCACCGAATGTGTGCGGAAGTGCCCCGCAGTCGGAATTTATGATCTATAAATCAGAAGTTAACATTCTTTATCATGAATCTACCATAAACCCTTCATTGGTTGTCACTTATATTGGCCAATTTACTTATTTATGAAATTATCATAGACAAATAATTGCATGGTTTTCATGAAATAAAACATTGAATTAGTATGCAGTGTATATCAGTGTATATGATATGTGATAACTGAGTGATAGAAACATTTTCATGGTGTTGGTTTTATGGACTTTCTTTCTTTATACGCTGTAAATGCTAAGTTCGTCATGCAAAACATGTTTATGATTGCATGTTGATGAATGTAACAACCCCGTCAGCATATTTCAACTTTCCTAGATTCTGTTGAGCAGATGACAGCAGTGTTTAAATGGTGTTGACAAAATAACCAATTACTTGACCATGCAGGCAGTTCCAGTTGGATGGCAGGTTTGATGACGCTCCAATGGAGCCTAGTTGCAGCCATGACACACCCAGCGCTGTGGACCCCTTCCCACAGAGTGCCGTGGTGGGATAGGGGCGACACCACAGGGTTGGAGCTGGCGTCTGTCAAGTCTTAAGCCCCTTTCACACCGGACCTGTGTAGAGTTGCATTGCGCGGCGTACCGAGTATGCGCGGTGTACCGAGTACGCCGAAATTAGGCTGCGTACTCATGAAATAAATGTTGCAATGCACAGGATCGGCGTAAAAAAGTACACAACACTACGTCCTTCCATACGTAACACTACGCCAGCCTCAAAGGATTTTTTGTCGGACTGTCGGAGGCTAGCGTACTATTGCCTAGGCATGGCGTACAGTAGCGTAGTGTTGCATACTTTTGCTTAGTGTGGGTTCAGGGACTACGCCGATCATGCGCATAGCAACATTTGTTTCATGAGTTAACGCAGCCTAATTTCGGCATACTCGGAACACCGCACACATGGCAAATCTACGCACGTGCAGTGTGAAAGGGGCCTATGGATTGCTTGCCTCCTAGTATAACTATGCAGCCAAATACCCTGAGTTGATCCCACACTGTGCCTAGTGCCTCCCTGGGTGCATGACAGTCCATCAAACCACTGAGATAAAAAATTTGTCCCCCCATTAGTTCCCTCTGATGATGATCAGCCTTTGTAGACAGATAATATTTGTTTGTCTATTGACAGAACTTCAAATAACTGATAAATTAGTTTGCTCAATTGTGTGTCCCATTCCTGTGACCTAGTGTCCATATATCAAATGGGGTCATTTCCAACAATTGCCGTGGCCAAATAATCGGTATTTACATTTCAAAAATCACCCTGGCTAATGATCTTTGCATTGAATAGGGTGGCCAGGATCCCTTTGTCTTCATATTCAATGAGCCGGGCTTTGCATCTGTTCTGTATTTTTCGCCAACATGGTCCACGCTGCAAGATGTGTATGAAAATAGAGTCGAAAAAAATTCTTCTGTTGGGTGTTTTTGTCTAGCAGACTGCTCATCTGTTGATCACGATGACGGGTTCCGTGTTTTCGCAGGTCAAAAGATGCTTCTCGTTGAAGTTAAGCCAGGCGTACATCGCACTTGCGACTGGAAGTAACTGATCTGATCAGTCGCTCGTGATGTACGTGCTGCACACACATCGCAAATTCGGCAAATCAGTAAAACTAGGAGGATCCAGTCATCATGTCCTGACCACGTACATCGCACTTGTGACTGGCAGCAACTCAGGTAACATTCGGGGCATTGAGACTTGATGAGACTAGGTTTCGTTCAGAAAACTGGCACTGATAAGTCAAAAGCCCGCATACATCGCAGCGACTGAATGAAACTGGGTACAACTAGTCGCTAGAAAGTTGAACATGTGCAACTCGCGGTGAGTGGCAAAATCTCAGTTCAAGCGAGTTGAAAAGTGTACGTACATCGACCATTTCTGGTGATCGATCGCGGTCGCCTCCAGTTCCAGCCAGTCGCCAGTTGCTCAATGGCGACTTTGTCTTCAGTCGCAAGTGTGATGTACGCTAGGCTTTAGGGCATAGAATGAGGTGTCCAATAATTCTCCTGTATAGAATTCTGCCTGCCGCACACTCTCAAATTTTTTAGCCCGCTTGGCCCATAGGCCAAAAGGGCTTATGCTGTGCTTGGCGCCTTTAGTGGTGGTCTGTCGTGCGTTAGTGCGTGCGTGCGTGCGTGCGTGCGTGTGTCCGTAAACTTTTCCCTTGTCAGATGGATAGCGCCTTCAGTTTTTGACGGATCATTTTCATATTGCATATGGGTGTGTATGACCACAAAATCTAGGTCAAGTTCGATTTTGGGTGCGATGCGATTCCTACTTTGGCCAGTAGGGGGCGTTTTGTGAAAAAATTCAAAGGCCTGTATTTTGAGAATGGCTTGAGCTATCGCGATGAAACTTTGTATGTATGTACCTCTAGTTTGTGGTGACTTGCACACGAAGTTTCGGCGCAATCTGATTCTTGACTTTGCCACTAGGGGGCCAAAACGAAAATATCAAATTTTTCCTTGTCAGATGGATAGCGCCTTCAGTTTTTGAAGGATCATTTTCATATTGCATACAGGTGTGTATGACCAAAAAATCTAGGTCAAGTTCGATTTTGGGTGCGATGCGATTCCTATTTTGGTAGGTAGGGGGCGTTTTGTGAAAAACTTAAAAGAGCTATACATTTTGATAATCATGTGAGCTATTGTATTGAACCTTTGTATGTATTTACCTCTAGGTTGTGGTGACTTCCGGACGAAATTTTGGTGAAATCTAATTCTTGACTTTGCCGCCAGGAGGCCAAAACCAAACTCACAAAATCTGCTATGTACGCTTTGGTCAAATATGGCTTGTATGAGATTCTGATATGGCTTATTCTTTCCACCACTGTGCTAAAAAGCCAAGCGGGCACAGTGCCATTGGCACTATTTTTGTAGTTTTTTTTTGAAAATTCAGATTCGAGTCTGACAGATCGAAATGTAGCTTTAATTGAGCATACTCAGAATATTTTAGGAAATTTGACTATGTACTCTGCAGATATAAGAATGTTTCAGTAAGTGGAGTGTCCCTTCACCAGTGCCACCTATCATAGAGACGCTATAGTCTCACTGTGTGGTGATGGAATTTCTTGACAGCATCTACGGCCTTGTCTGCATCGATGTAAAAATGATGGCCAGCCCTACATTTTATTGAGATCCTTGCAAGTCAACCACCACCCCTGTAGTCATCATTGGACTCAGTCACGTCAGCATCCAGTTCTGGTCCAATCTGACATCAGCCGGTTTCACTTGACTCCCGTTCGTGTCCCTATACATTTTCCACACTATATTAGCCTGCACATCCCGCCTCAAACCATGATGCACTGTATCATTATATGCCAGGACTTAAATCTAGCATGTAGTGTTATTTTGAGTCAGCTCTGACAGACGCCGGGTGATTTATGAGCATAGTAACAGCGAACTGTTCATGATGCAAATAATAAAAATAGAAATTCACCTAGCCGCGACTTCAATAGAACCCTGACTGACTGCGTTACCATCTTGAATGCCATCGTTGGTTAAACCTGTTATTTCATCCTTGGTCAGAAGGGGTTGAACGCAATTATCATGACTTATCGATGTGTTCATAAAGCTAGCTTTTATGACCGTCATGTTTTATTATGATGACTTTTGTACTAAAATGCAGCAACTTTGTGTTGGTACGGCACCCAGTGTTTCCGCCAGAGGAGGGTACAGGGTGGTATGTCCCATCCTTAAAAAGTCAAAATTTGTGTTTTTGACCAAGAATTCTCAAATTTTCTCTTTGTCCCCCCCCCCCGCCTTAAAAACATTCCTGGCAGAAACACTGGTACTGAATATTTAATAATCTTATACCGGTATGCATTTTAATTTTACCTACCTAGTGGGGGGGGGGGTCACACATAAAAAATGGCTTCAGGTAAGGGATATTGTGATGAGGTACTTAAAGGACAACGGTATGCGATCTCTGAGAGGTATTTTGACTGCCGACGTAGAGGGAGCCATTTAGCAGCAGTAATACAAACTCAAAAAAAAGCATTACAAAATGTACGTAGTACATCGGGTCCATTTGCCAACAACGTAGTTATAGTACCTTGCACAATTGACCTCCCTTCCGCGCCACGCACCATCCGCGTACTACATGCAGCGTCATGCACGTACCGTCCTCGTATCTTCCGAGGACGTGGCGCAGCGTCATGGAAGGCATGCAGTGAAGACGTAACGTCATTCACCCGACGTCACGCAACAGAGACGCGTGAGCGTGACGTACCCATACCATACGCAATGAACTGAAGCCTACCTTCCTCGTCACGTACGGGGAAGGTACGCGGATTTAGGGAGGTCAATTGTGCCACGTACTGTAGTCCCTGGTGTTGGAGAGTGTGAGGGAGGGGCGTATGCCCCCCCCCCCATTTTTGGCACAGCAGTAATTTTTTTAGCAAAAAATATTTAATCAGATAAAAATTTGAGTATTTTGTTCTCAGATGCCAGGAAATGCATATAAAGCGCTTAAATTGTCAAATTTTTCTGTGGGAGGACCCCAGACCCCCAATGGGCTTTGTGCTTTCGTACAGCGGTTTGAGATCCTTGATGTAAATCGCTTTATTAAAAATAAATTATTGTTATTATATTATTATTATTATTGCTCGCTACCTATGTCGAGCTATGCCCCCTTTCTGTCAATCCTGGATCCGGCCCTGTGCTGCCATTGCCAGCTGCTGTTGGTGAAAATCCAGCGTGAGCACATCAGATAATGCCACGACTCGACGCTACGCAAGTCTCCCTCCCCAACAACTAGGGAAGCAGCAGATTTTGCAAGCCCAAAGGATTATAATTTGCCTTGGAGTTAGAAAAAGCTGTAAATAAATGCTTGGTGTCTCCGTGTCTCACTTCTGGAATTTCTTCCCTCAAGACCTGGCGGATATCAGATTTGGCCGATTATCCAGATGATGAAACTTGCACTGGAGTAAAACGGCGAATGCCGGCTTCGTCTAATCACTAAGACGGANAAATTACGCCAATCATGATGACGGTAATAAAGCAATGCTGGTTCGGCTACTCTGATCGCCATAATTAGATATGTTCCCGTCGCGTGCAAATAGGGATTCTTGTATCAGATATCATATAGATTGGAAAGGGGAGGGGGAGGGGGTAGGTCACGAACATCGTGGTATGTGCCAAGATATTTGGCTTGTAGGTCTACAAAGGAGACAGCATATCTCACATACTCTGCTATGGGTGATGAGCAGAGGTACAAAAATATTTAAAATTGATTACAGAGGCAGTGTCTCACGAGTCCACTCCTAGTCCAATGAGGATGTAACATTTTTTAAGGGTTGTACATGTAGGAGTTTCAAAACACATTTATTTATAAATAACTTTTTTTACTCTCTACATAAGCTGTACTTAAACTACAAACTATCCGGACTTCTCCTGCTTACACAACAAAAAAGAAGGGTGTAGGTAGAGCCTGGGTCTAAAAGTCCAGACTTCCTAAACCTGCGGATGACGTGAGTGGGTCTAGATCAAGTTCGGACTTGACCCGGATTTCTACTTCAGGTGTAAGCGCAATTATCTTAGTTCTAGACCCAGCGACAGACGGCGTTGCGATAATTACACGTTATTTCATCCGTTGAGTCTGACAGAACCGCGGATGTGACCTTCGAATTCACCTGCGATCACTGGGTTTCGTACTAATTGGATTTTTATTGTACGTACTCTAAACCCTGACTTCTCCCGAGTCCAGACCAAAAGAAACCTGGGCCCAGTTTCACAAAGAATCTTAACTCTAAGAAAAAACTTAAGTCTGAAATGAAGTCATCTGCTGACTTAAGTCAAACTTTAGACTAAAGGCTCGTCTACACGATCATACATTTGTTCAAAACATCATCATACATTTGTATGATGATGTCCAAGCTTGTTTGTCGATTTCTGTCTTGTGACAATGCAGCTAAAATTTTGAACATCATCATACATTGTTCAAAACAGCATCATAGACTTGTATGATGATGTTCAAGTTTGTTGCGGATTTCGATCTACAGTCCAACATTCATGGACATTGTATGATGAAGTATGATGGAGAAAG
>NMRB01001151.1:165231-177680 GCA_002633025.1 Notospermus geniculatus | reverse complement strand
TTGGGATGTTTTGCATTGGCAAGATGAAACATGCAGCTAAAAATTTGAACATCATCATACATGTTCAGGTTTGTTGGGAAAACAGTCCACACGATCATACATTTGTCCATGAACATCATTACACAAATTTGAACATCATCATACATGTTGGTTGCTGTTCAAGTTTGTTGGGAGAACAGCCTACACAATCAAATATCTGTCCATGAACATCATCATACAAATGTATGATGATGTTTTGAACAAATGTATGATCGTGTAGACAGGCCTTTAAATTTCTTTGTGAAACTGGGCCCTGGACTTTAGGTTCAGGTGTATAACTACGGCTAGGCCTACTCATTCATCAGGCTTATTAAGTTGTATCTGTAAAGGATTAGGCCCTAATTAATGGAATGTTTATGATCAAAGAAAGTGTTTGATAAACTTTATACAACATCCAGGTTTTTTGGATCACTTCATCAAACTTTCACAGAAAATACAGGCGAATAAAATACAGGATATCGAATTGGTGTACTGAATGGTAATGAGCAATTATTTTGATATAACCCATACACTAATCAGTTTACCACCAGATAATGACCACGTTGACTAACAACTAGTTTGTAAACATTGAGACAGAGTAATCAACTAAAATTGGTAATTTTATGGTGTTTATGGAATTTACCCAGCAATTTTCTTGTATATTTTACGGCACGGAAACAAAGAGCCACGGTCAAGTGCAAATAAAGGACGGGACAATATAATGGTCAAAAATTGCTTATTTTACATTTTAACATGTCGGTATGGTTATTACAAATTATTACTTGGATATAACGGTAGAGATGATCATGTCATAATGACATCAATCAAGTATAGAATGGCACTTGGACATCCTGTGAGTTTTGTTGACTATTAAAGAGTCTGTCTCGTGTAGTCAACTGCAATTCAAGTAAGGATGTAACACTTCATTCAGCGGCCTGTCAACAATGTTTTTTCGACGGTGACATTTCGGTCTGTACCCCAACATGGAAGGGTGCCATTTTCTATATCGTACCTGTGTGTTCGGCAGGGGTGGAATGCGTGAAGACAACGAATCATGCTAAACCACGATTTGAAGAAAAAAAATTATTTCCTTTGTAAAAAGCTGTGTTAGCCTAGGCCTAAGCGAGTTGAATAACGAAGGAATAAATGTGGTAATATTCTTCCAAACATTACGTAGTATCATTCTCTTACTAGGTGTACATTGCGTAGCCCACTCCACACGCGTAGTGCAGCTGCGCCATTCCACTGGTAGCCTGAGGCACTGACATTGGGCTCTCTGCGGACTGGTAGGCCTATAAGTTTTGACTGTTAAACATGCTGTTCCTTCTCTTCCACTCTACCTCATGCTGATACCGGTGCTACGCCAATCGACACCAGAATAGGATTTAATTGGAGCTCAACAGTCTAATATGCAACTTCAGATATTCGAAGCAGTCAAACGAAAAAACGTCCGCCACTGTGTTTTCCGTGAGCGGTGGACTTGCACCTTGAGCGTGAGACACTGAAAAATGTTCACCGCTCATGTGACGCGTCACGGCCAATCATATTCATGGATTCTCTCTTACAGATTAGAAACAAGCCTGGTGGTGACAGGAGTTCGCTATGTCGAATAAGCATGGTTGGGGAGAAGGGAGGAAAATGTGGAGGAAGTGGTTACTGTAAACTGACTGCACACAATCTCACGGGGAAAAAGCTAGGCTGAACATGTGAACGCAGGGGTGGCTGCCCACCCCTACGAAAAATCGACGGGACCACGCAATACCCAGCGCTCATAGCGGACAAACTGTGGAAGTACACTTTGTACACAACACAAACTCGCATAGTTTGGTTCCAGAACTCACCGCTAGATGCAACCGACTTTAGAAACCGCCAAAATTTGTACCTTTGCTGACGTTTGTTCGTACTGCTCAACTTAAATCAGGTCGAAAGCTAGAAGTACACTATCACAAGACACAATATGACGTCAGAATACCGAAAAATAAGGCCGTAAACGTCAAGGAATAGCTTGACGCCGGTCTAAAAATAGCTTGAAAAGTGGTGTGAAAATAGGGGTCCTTATGGTCGCAGCTACCACTCCAAGCAGCTCCATAGCAAACCAATTGCCAACTAGAAATTGGTAAAATCAAAGTTAGTTAAAGATGAACTCAATATGACTTGCCATTCTTTGATGCTGATTCATCTCAATATATGCCATCAAATATCAAATAAGGTGATTTCAAAAGCGGTTGAATTCATACATAATGATCAAATCATAGTGTGCTAATATAACCTGGAGCCATAGTTAAAACCCATCACATATATCGATTGGCTATGATCGTTAGGTGACCTGCCTCGCGGGGGTTCATTCACGGGGGCCTGGAGACACTGATGAGGTCTAACGCGGCTTTATTGTGCGCTGATATTGTATCATGAAGTATGCACCGATTTATTGATGAATTTTTATATTACTGGATTGGATGGATATAAGGATGATCATGGTGAATGGTTGTAATTCTTTTTGCAACATTTTGATTGTACTTTCTGTTGCTATGGTGACAGTTTCATTCAGAAAAAAATTCTTATGTCTATTTCGTCTTATTCTGGAAACATTCACTTGACTGTTTTCCCGGAGACTTTTGCGACAAAATTGACGAAAGTCATACTTGTAAGGCAGTCTAGGAAAACCCGTCGGATGTTGCGTTTGAGGAAAGTGTTAATGGCCTTGGTGAACCCGCACATTTCAATAGTCGAAATGTACTATGTAGCAGGTAACAGTAGCAGATCAATGCACAGGCAATGACAGCCCTTGTTGATCATTCAGTGACTTCCGACATGTTGCCGAGACCGCCACACACTTATCCATTAGAGATCCCCTATATGAAATAGAAATCGGGTTTCTAAGGTGAAAGACATTGCTTCCTACCAGGATCGAACCCACGAACCCTCGCATATGGCATCAATCGCCAGCACTCAGATCCCCTATAAATATGGAATTTTAAACAAACATTTAATGACATTTTGCGACAATTATGGATTTGGTAGATTTGTAGCAAATGATACTGAATGACCCCTCCTTGAGTTCCCCAGGAAGGTTTTTCAGAGAACTGATAAGAAGGGCATTGAAACTTAACAAATTGGAATGCACTTTATAGACCTTTCCAACAAGATGGCAGTCTAACACACTTGCACACAAAAATTGGTAAAATAATGGGGATCATACAGTACATGTACAATGTATATGTACGTTGCACAATTGATCTCCCTTCCGCGCCTTGCACAATCCGTGTACCACATGCAACGTCATGCGCGTACCGTCCTTGTATCTTCCACGGACGTCGCGCACTGTCATGGAAGGCACGCAGTGAAGACGTAACGTCATTCACCCGTGGTTGCGGACGTCACGCAACAGAGATGCGTGACGCACCCGCACCATACGTGATGAACTGAAGCGTACCTTCCGTGTCACGTACGGGGAAGGTACGCGGATAAAGGGAGGTCAATTGTGCAACATACTGTAGCTATGACAGAGGGCTGCACGCCAACACTAGGTTCTGTACAATGGACATATTTTTGTGTGGGAAATTGATCAGGACCGGGATGTCACTTTCATTTCAATAGTTTTAACCACTAGTGACACCTATTGAGGAAGTTGGCTAGGGTCCCCATTATCAGGAATTGTGTTTGGTAGTGTCATATCATGCTTGTCAATGAACGGCCACGACATCATGTGGAAGAACGAATAGGCCACCATCTTTGTTGGAAAGGTCTATAAATGCCCAACATCATTATACAACAAGAATCCATTTCGATCTGTGAATCTATTTCTGTACTGTAACACAACCCCACAATAATTTGAAGCGTACTTTTTCCAGCATTTTTGTAACACGTCAAATTGATTTTACTGAATAACATGTATTTCAAGCACCGGCATACCCGTTGCTGATGAAATCGGAGTCAAATACCAAAGCTATCTAATTTAGTGAATGAAATGACATCAATTTTACAAAACATTACAACACTGACATCGGAGATGGTCGTCTGCCAACAACAGTTTAAGTAATTTTCAAATTACTGCAACACGAGTTGTGCCAATAAGTAATTTAATCCATTGGTAGATAATGTGAAGAATTTTGGGATATTTTTGAAATTGAAATTAGGTGCAATGATCGTAAATGGTATGATGAGCATGGAGACAATTTTCATGTCTATTTTTTTATTGCAATATAATATTCACATCAAAGTGCTGTCAGACTGCAAACCAATTTTGTAATCATATATAAGTGATTCGCCACATATTTTCAGATATTACGTGTAAATCCAAAAAACTACAAGTACCAGCTAGGCTACAAGCTGCGGTTTTAATCACAGCTTTTATATCCGGTCTTAGTACCGGTCTATCCGCATATAAATAAGACCGGATATTTCGCGGCTTGCGCTTCCACTACTGGATTTGAGGTTAGTAAGTTCGGCTACAGATGGCGATACGTGGAGTGAACCGCGTATTGTTCTGGTACTTTTGAGCATGCGCAATGTCACAGGCGATCTTAAGCCACCTGTAGCCGAACATAATACATGTACTACAAATAGACCCAGACTTAGTGCCATTCCACTAGAGAAAACACCGGTGTTGATCCGCATCTAATTTAGATTCAGAGTATACTCGGCTACGCTATCCGAGATTAATAGATCTGCACTTATTTACAGCCGGACTTTTTAATCTTGTAATAGAAGCAGAATAAAGCCCGGACAAATACCGGCTTTTTCTGTAATGGAAGCGCAGCTACATGTATAGTCATATCAAAACCATGTTCCAGACAATGTGCAGATCACAACTGACATCCCTAAATTCATGGCCCATAGGCCATTTGAAACGAAAAAAAAATCTTACCTTACAAAGACTAGATCCAAGGCTACAAGCAGTCAATGCTATGTGATGAACCAGTCAATGGCCCACACGCCTCAAGCAAGTAAATGGTATCCCTGAAAGAAAGGAGAAGGTACATTGATCAATTTTTAGACATGGAACATGACAATATTACATCGAGAGGGGGAGAGCTTGTTCAAATAATTGGGCAGTGTTAATGGGATCCAGGGGCTGCAGCATAGGTTAGGAATTATTGGACTTTCAAGTTTTCATTTTGGCCACCTGGTGGACAAGCCAAGAATCAAATCGGACCAAAAATTGGTGCCATAGGTCATCTGTCATCGGGGTACCAAGTTTCAGGTCAATAACACCAGGAGCAATGAAATGTGCCACCAAATGGCAAAATTTCAATCTTTGACCTCTGTGACCTTGAAAAGTAGGTCACATCAAAAACCCATTACATATATACCTCGTGTATCCTTATAAGATGCACCTATGATAAAATTTGGAGATGATCCAGCCCTTAGTTCAGGAGATATTGCACTTTTTGTCTTTTCGATTTTGGCCACCTGGTGGCCAAGCCAAAAATCAAATTGGACTGAAACCTGGTGTCGTAGGTCAGCTGGCCAAGGGGGTTTACATGTACCTAGTTTCAGATCAATAGCCCCAGTGAGCGGTTATGAAATGTGCCCTTCTTTGGACTATGACGACGAACGACGCTGGAACACGGACACTGCATGACGACTATAGCTCACTGGGTGAGCTAAAACTGGATATCTCTGCCCTTGACACTGAAAGGAAGCAATGTCTTTCACCTTAGAAACCCGATTTCTATTTCATATTCTTGACACTGAAAGATATTCAACATAGAGTACGAAAAACGGCACACAAAATGATCGTATAACTAGATGTAACGCAATCGGGGCGATTGCAAGTATGCCCCCGCTCTGGTGCATCACGCTGAATATCGGGTCACCTGTTCTTGAGTCACGATCCGGAATGCAAAAACAAAGATGTCTTCCTGGCAGCCATATTGAATATTGGGTCACAACTAAAATCGATAGGGAACCTCCCCCGATCCAGCCCATTACACCATACAAATATGGAATAAATCAGGCAACCCGTTCTTGAGTTACGGTACGGAATGCTAAAACCAACATGTCTTCCTGGCGGCCATATTGAATATCAGGTCGCAACCAAAATCGATAGGGAACCTCCCCCGATGGACCCCATTACACCATGCAAATATGAGATCAATCGGGCATTCCATTCTTGAGTTATGGTCCGGAATGCTAAAACCAAGATGTCTTCCTGGCGGCCATATTGAATACCGGGTCGCAACAAAAATCGATAGGGAACCTCCCCCGATCGACCCCATTAAACCATGCAAATATGAGATCAATCGGGCATTCCGTTCTTGAGTTATGGTCCGGAATGCTAAAACCAAGATGTCTTCCTGGCGGCCATATTGAATATCGGGTCGCAACCAAAATCGATAGGGAACCTCCCCTGATCCACCCCATTACATCACGCAAATATGAGATAAATCGGGCAACCCGTTCTTGAGTTACGGTCCGGAATGCAAACTCCAAGATATCCTCCTGGCGGCCATATTGAATATCGGATCGCAACCAAAATCGATAGGGCACCTCCTCTGATCCACCCGGTTACCCCACAGAAATATGAGATCAATCCGACAACCTGTTCTTGAGTTATAGTCCGGAATAGGATGCGGCGGCGGCGGCGGCGGTGGCGGCGGCGGCGGCGGCGGCGGCGGCGGCGGCGGACGCGGAAACCAACTGAGAACATAATGCCCCCATCTCAACTTCGTTGAGCGGGGGCATAATTAAAATCGCCTCCGAATCTGCAAATTTTCGACCCTGAGGAAGACCCCGATTGGGGTCAAAAATTTGCGAAATTCGGAGACGACTTACTTATACTATTTTGGCACTGAAAGAGTTAAAAATATTTCCAAATCCACTCATCAAATATTTTTCCAGAAAAGATATTAATATTCTGTCAGATTCATCCTGGTATATTAATATCAAGTGAGCCAAAACCAATGACCAATAGATATTTTGCTGCTCATTAGTTTCAAGTGTGAAATTACCACTGTCGTAATTACGTTTCACATCACTCACAAGTTCACGCTCGCTCACGAGGGGCAAACCTAACGAAAATTGATTTCAACTCCCAGGAGTAGGAAGAAATTAAAATGCTGGAGGCATTGTGTGAATGGTTCATTGGGCAAGGAAAACGGGCTCTTTTCTTTGCATACAATCAGTGTATTGTGTTGGACGAACGGAAGCTTTCATAGTCGGAAAATCATATTAAATTTTACACTGTTAGTCTCCTCACTGATTGTGTTCAGGTCTCTGAGTCATGTGAAGAATGTTGACAATGGACGGCATGTTCTGTAATGCCCCCATCAAACTGAGCTTGTTCTCAGTACGTTCTTGAAAATGTTGCCGAACGGGCTCAAACCGTGTGCGAACGGAGTGGACGTAGTGGCAAATTTTAACGGTCTTTTTACGAACTTCATGGACGGGCTTGGACAGGAAGGGTGCTCCAGCACTTCGAGACATTATTTGGCCAACATTACATGTTCTAGCCCAATTTATGATTGTTTTAGGATGGTGCAGGACGTTTTGAGAACTAGCTCAGTGTGACTACCTTGAGCAGCCAGCCAGGTTTGGGTTTGAAGCTGCTGATTTGACGTCATCAGTGCTATTTTCACTGGCTCGGTTGAAGCATGCCGAGCTCAACCCGGACCAGCAGGCGCAGATCCAGAGGGGAGGTGCCAGGCACTCACCTCCCCTTTTAGCCAAAATATCTGTAAAGTTGACCGTGAAATTCTGCAATTTGGCATGAATTTCAATGTTCCGAGCAAGGGCACCCCTCTTTTCCCAAATCCTGTATCCGCTGCTGCGGACCGACCCCCTTTTAAATTCAAGCGGGACATGCAGACCCATACAAAATCCACCGAGTCAGATCCGAGCCAAGCCCAGTCACCTGTAGAAACGTGCCGATTGCAATGGAGGTTTCATGGCAGTGACAAGGTTGAGTAGTTGACCCAAGTGCACTTGGTAGCCATTTTGGATTACTGACATCACATCACACAAAGTCACAAATTTGTCACATATGACCCTGGCGGGTGGGCAGGGGGCGCCATCCACCTCCAGTTCAGGGAACAAATTTTGAAACAATTAAACCACGAAGGAACTAACTTTTGACAGAATACACAATCTTCCTTAGCCCATGGTTTAGAACCCTTTTCATCACGAACATAGTCCTTTGAGAAATGTTCTTCCCAATTTCACTATCCAAATCAAACCGATCAGTCAGCCCCCTCTGCAACTTGTGCTGAGTCATATTACACATGGGTCTACTTAGACACGAGGCAATTTAAAAGTGCAAGTGCATGTTTGTAGTCGATGCACAGCTAGAATACAGATTTTCAAATTTCGAACCACTAAACCACTATAATGCAACAATAATATTGTTGCATTAAGGGCTGTATGCACCAACGAAGATTATCTTGAACTCAGGTTGAGCCACAACTTCTCCATTGTCACATCATGCCCTGGCAAACCTGAACAATTGAAAAGTTGTGGCTCAACCTGAGTTCAAGATAATCTTTGTTGGTGATGGCCCGAAGTGGTTGAAATATATCGTTCATCCTTTCCCATGGATGTCGCGCAGTGCCTTCGAAGGCACGCAGCGAAGACATGATGTCATTTACGCATGGTGTGTGGAGGTCACATGGAAAAGACGTGTGATATACCAAAAACATTAATGCAATAAATTTGACTGTACACTACACTGCACAATTGACCTCCCTTCCACGCCGCGTACCATGCAGCGTCCTCCGCATACCGTCAAATGTCATATCTTCCGTGGATGCCGCGCACCGCCGTGGAAGGCACGCAGTGAAGACATAACGTCATTCGCCCATGGTGCACAGACGACACGCAGAAGAGACGTGTGATGCACTCGTACATGTACCATACGCAATGAACGGAAGCGTACTTTCGACGCGACGTACGCGGGAGGTACTGGGATAAAGGTAGGTCAATTGTGCAACTTACTGTATCTTCCATGGATGCCACACTGCACCTTGGAAGCACGCAGAGAAGACGTAACGTCATTCGCATGTGGTGCGTGGAGGTCCCACAGAAAAGACGTGTGATGTACCCGTACCATATATGCACTGAATTTGAGCAAACCTTTATGACGTACGCGGAAGGTACACGAACATAAAGGAGGTCAGTTTTGCACTCTGTACCAGGGATGTAGCTAGCTTTTTTCGCTGGGGGGGGGGGGACGGGCATTTTAAGCAGATGAGCTCAACGGACGTGGGCTTTGCCTTNTCTCCATAATCTCTGGAGAAATCTCCCAAACTCAAACTCAGGCTATTAACATCACGTGACCCATGGAAATGACAAAATTGTAGTGAGCCTAACACCGGGAACTCGGATGATCAAAGGATTATAAATGAGAAATTTATCGATTTGAGGAGCGTTTTTCCTAATTTAATAGGCGCCGCTGACTCGGGTGTATTTTCGCACTCGGGCGAATAAACCTCTGAGATTTTTGACGTGGCAACTGATTAGTTGTTTGAGTTCATCGAGCGTGTTGAGATTGCTGACAGGAGGTACTGACATTGAGAGACGCGAGGCTGCTGGTTAGGTCACGGATGGGTGGGCGTAATAAAAGGATTCCACCTGTGTCGTTGAGACGGAGTTGGAATGTGATATATGGTGTGGGATTTCAGCATGTATGAGGTGATGATAGAGGCAAATCTCGCCTTACGAATTCCAATTACAACAAAGATGTAACACCTTTTATTCATAGGTTGTAGGAGTTTCAAAAACACAAAGGGCCGTATTCACCAAGGGTGATCATCGTGCGATTAAGACTTATAGACGCATTAAAGCGAATCGATAGCGGATTTTGTTTACATTTGGCTGGTGTTTGTAAACACAAAATTCAGCCAATCAGAATGCACGAAAATTTCTTTGTTGACATTCTGGAGAAGTTTGTTTACATTTTTTCCCGAAAATTCATCCCCTTTCAAATTCTATTTCTAAATCAAATTTCTTCACTTTCGATTCACTTTAAGCGATTAAGACTGTTCCGCTTCATTTACAGGGAATCGTGGTTGCAAACGGAATGTAAAAGACGGACCGTCTTTTACATTCCGTTTGCAACCACGATTCCGTTCCGTACTTAATAACTACCCGGCAGACACTTTATGGGCCATATTCATCAAGGGTGTTTATTAGACTTAGACACGTGTAACTTCACTAAATGCATTTGACGAAGCTACACGCGTCTATTAGTCTTAACCCATTAGGCGCCATATAGCCCAAACCCGCCCAAGCCTGCATAATCCCATATAGCCCAAACCCGCCCGTGTGATTTCCGGCCGTCACAGAGGCAACCAACAACAACAACAACAAAATTTAACCTCGGCTCCAGTTATCATGTAGCCAGTGTTATAAGCTACAAAATAAACATCACTTGTTCACTTTATCTTCAACTTTTTCTTTTTGTCATTTGAGCAAAAAACCAAGATATGGTAAAAAAGTGAAAAGCACTGGGAAAAAAAGCTGACATAATTTATACTTGTCTGGCACCTAATGGGTTAAAAACCCTTTTTTATATGGCCCCATGTATTCAGAGAGCACAGTACATTTTACACCACATCGCTAAGCACTTTCTGAATAGTGTGGCTTTAAACATATATTTAGCATTCTGAAATATCACAAATACCCCACGGCCATTCTAATGTTGGGGAGCCACATCTTTGATACAGGAATAAATGGAAGCCAGGTACTATTCCCCGTCTATTGTAATTCAATAGAATGAAAATATGACTAACCACTCTGTTGTGCAAATGATTACAAAGAAGTCTTTAAATTCAATGATAGTTGGAAGCTGCGTGCAGTCAAACTAAACCGATTTCACATTGAACACTGCATCATAAATGTTTTTAAAGTTAAAGTACACGATCATACATTTGTTCAAAACATCCTCATACATTTGTATGATGATGTTCATGGACAGACATTTGATTGTCTAGGCTGTTTTCCCAACAAACTTGAACAGCAACCAACATGTATGATGATGTTCAAATTTGTATGATGATGTTCAGGACAAATGTATGATCGTGTGGACTGTTTTCCCAACAAACCTGAACATGTATGATGATGTTCAAATTTTTAGCTGCATGTTTCATCTTGCCAATGCAAAACCTCCCCCCTAAAATGTGTGATGATGTTCAGGGACAAATGTATGATCGTGTGGACGGTTTTCCAAACAAACTTGAACAGCATCCAACATTATCCTTTCTCCATCATACTTCATCATACAATGTCCATGAATGTTGGACTGTAGATCGAAATCCCCAAGAACAATGTATGATGATGTTCAAAATTTTAGCTGCATTGTCACAAGACAGAAATCGACAAACAAGCTTGGACATCATCATACAAATGTATGAGGATGTTTTGAACAAATGTATGATCGTGTAGATGGGCCTTTAGATAGACAACATCCCAATATACTTCAGGTATTTCTATAGATATTCAATTTTTGATAACCTTGATGAATGAGGATTTAAAAAGTTAAACGCTATTCATGTTTTGAAATTCCTACAACCCATGAACAAAGAGTGTACATGGGAGTTTGCAATGTGATGTGCACTCAAAATATGTGTGCAGCTCTAGCAAAAGCAGGATGCTTTTCACAAGTGATCATCATTGGTCATCAGTTTACTCAACTATTCAGGGCTGTCCACGACTATTGTAAACCCATGTCAATGTACATTTCAGCTTTTGTGCTGCAAGGCCGTTGACCCTTCCTCGGGTTGCGACAAGCGTCTGCTTTTGCTGGAGCGGCTCACATATAGCCAGGGTTTCAAAACCAGGAATGACAACTTTTTCAATTCATCCACCATTTCCTAAGATGACAATGAGATTACCGAGTGACATTTTTAAATCCACCGTTGGAAAAAGAAACAGGACCATGTCAAATCACGCCCGAGTCCGATTTATTTTCCATCCACATAAAGCTTTGTTTTACAACGGTGATTACTTCCAAAGCCATCATCTCCTAAATTTCATTCAAATCACTGAGCCAAATGTTTTGACAATTTAAATCGTTTTTAATGATGTCATTGCCGGAGGGAGTTTCCCGCATTATGCCGGGTGCCAACTGCACGATCTCGAATCCATTGTCAATGAACAACACGCACCAGATAAATCATATCATGAATTTTCAACAAATCTCCAACCGGGCACAATCAATGTAATAGCAGTTTGACAATCGGCCCCTTGCCGTGCGATTGTCTCTGCTCCTTTAATAGCATGGTTAAGGTTGCACGTTGCCTAGTAGGGGGCCAGGGAAATAGACAGATTGCTGCAAACTTTTGTCACTGGTATTTGCACCTTATAACCTTTAAATGACATTGGGTGCATTTCAGAGTCTGTGTTTTAAGGCCTGTCTACACGATCATACATTTGTTCAAAACATCATCATACATTTGTATGATGATGTTCATGGACAGATATTTGATTGTGTAGGC
>NMRB01001151.1:138499-157077 GCA_002633025.1 Notospermus geniculatus | reverse complement strand
GGGGTGTAAATCCAACCGTTACAAAGTTAGCTGTACATCGGGTCCCACTCGCCTGTACAAAGCTCAGTTGTTGCGTCCATCGGCGTTCAACGTTGAAGCCAGTTCACAAAATTGAATATGCAAATTAAGTGGGTTCCCGCCGTCCGATTTTGGGGGATTTTGGATATGATGTCCAAGGTGACCTAATAAAACATTTAAAGCAAAAAAACCTTCTGTTGCAATTTGTTCCCGGTTAATTCCTAGATTTACTGGACTATAATGTGAATAAATCTGGGATGTTTTTTCTTTATCGGTGTTTTAAGCGGGTGCAGATAAAATATGGGAAATGGTCTGAAAAGCGATGGGTAAGTATACCAGGTGGTGTTGCATGTATAAGGTGGTGCTGACGAACCTTGCGAAGTTTGTGAAGGAATGTTCACAGTTAAGGATTTAATGTAATGAAGTAATGTAGTTGTTTGCTTTTGTGCCACTCTATTCCTATGTTTGTAAAGCGGCGAATTCACTGTTGCGATTTGGGCTTGCGACGGGGTTGCGGTCCTTTGCGATCACCTTATACGGCAATCGGAAGTCCTTATGGGGTGACCGCGGGGGGGGGCGCGGCCGCGTCTCGGGCCGGAATCGCAGCAGTGGATCACCCGCTTAAGTTTGTACCATAAGTCGGTTACGGCTTAATGTTGTTTGGAAATAAATAAATAAATAAATTTCTGTGTCTAGTCGTTCCTAATTTATAAACCTCTTTTCTTTCAGCCAATTCAAGCTCTACACTAATGACATACATGTACACTCTGTTTGTGGCAACCAATTTATGGGGCTTGGACTCTATTCATTCCCTAACTCTTGACACGCTCTGTTTGTACAGGGTACTTTAGATCTACATTTGGGTTTCAGCTCAGTCTGTTCTGGATTTTCATAGTGTGAAGTGTTAGAGCCCGATGAAGGTCCTTTTTAGGACCGAAAGTTTGCAAAGATTCTGAGATTTGACTTTTGGTATATTATCTAGTCGTTTCTGAGTTATAGCACTTTGATGATTTTCGTGCTACGCCACTGGTAGCCATATTGGAAGTCAAATCAAGCCCAAATTTGACGTGCGGGAAAAGGTCATCAAGAGACAGGTACATATCAAGTTTGAGTGCTGTCGGTCAAGCTGTACCCGAGTTATAGCACTTAGATGATTTTCACGTTACGCCACCTGGCGGCCATATTGGATCGGCCGAAATTCAGTACTTTTTAGGTATCCCTCTAATACAGGTTTATGCAAGATATGAAGTCGCTCGGTGAAATAATGAACTGTGGGAGGTTCGTTACGTTTGTACACGTAGAACTTTGACCTCTGTGACCTTGAAAAGTAGGTCAAATCAAAAACAAATCAAATCAAAATGGTCACTATGTGTCCTAATTAGGTGCAGCCATGGAAAAAAAATTTGGAGGTGATCCAGTCATTAGTTCAGAAGTTATTGCACTTTTGTTTTTTTCTGGTTTCCGCCGCCTGGTGGCCAAGCCAAGCCAATCGGACTGAAACCTGTTGTCATAGGTCGTCTCACCAAGGGGTATACATGTACCAAGTTTCAGATCAATAGAGTCAGCGGTTACGGAACGTGCCCTGATAAGGGACTACGATGACGGACGACGGAAACAACGTTACGACTACAGCTCACGGTGAGGCTGAAAATACAAGTCTTTTCCAATATTTGCAAATTTGAAAGTGCTGAAGAAGACCCCGGCGTGGGGTCAAAAATTTGCAAACGACTTGGATTACAAAAAATGTATACTGTTTCACATTGTGTCGCCATTTTTGTACTTTATTTTAATGTCTACGCGATGTTCCATGCAGTGGAATACTCTTGCAAGCATAGATCTTGTTAAGGCCAGTTGCCGAAGATGAAACCACTACCAAGTCATTAGCATAAAAGAGGCAAGAGAAATTAAGTTGAAGTGAACAAAGTCCTCGCTATATTTGATGGTAACATCTGTAAAGAGCTGAAGAAATGACAAAACGAGAGTTGGACTATTTATTTGGACAAAGAGATTGTCCAACACCTCAGTAAATGAGAAGACCCTCACATAAACTTACCGCTTATTATTAGCCTCATCTCTGAAACAGAGATGAAAAGTCACACTAACATTAATGTGAGAAATACTGTCTTGCCAAACTACATGTACATCATGTACTTGGAAAGGATCCGCGGCCGGTCGATTATAGAGAGGTTAAGATTTAGAGCACGAACGACAAACCTGAACGGGAATGACGTCACTGTCGTTTCAGCGAAACCATAACGTGAAGAACGCGATCCAGGGTTATTGGAACCAGTTTATAGCTACGGTTACACCTGTTGAAAATACCCGTGTTTTTCCAGACCCGTGTCAAACCCGTGTACCGGTGTAAAAGAATCTAATGCCCCCTGATATGTGATGTCCCCCAACAATACCTTTACGGATTAAGCGGCGCCATTGAATTGGACTTCTTTCGTGGAAACAGTACCGCTAAGCACAACTAATACGGCCTGTTCACGCGATGGGAGACAAAAATGCATATTCGCGAGAAATCCTGTGAAGTGCTTTTCAGAATGTCCAGTCATTTTTGCACTCATTTTACCTTGCAATGGAACCTAACCACAAACCACAAATTGGGAATCATACGTGTGCATGTCAGTTCAAGGTTGACCAATTCCTGTTCTGTATTCTGAGACCTAAGTAGTGGAGACACCTAGTGGTGAATCTGGTGGTGTATCTTATAATTTCTCTCTCTCCACGTGTTATGGCAGTGGCCTGACGTTTTTGTCATCTCAGCTGAGAAATATGTATCAAAACTCGTTTATTTCGTGAAACTGAAGGTTGTGTGATGATCGTAACTAGTCGTGATGAGTTCTGTCGTGTGTATATCGAGACGAAAAGGCTTTCTATTGGTGTTGTTGATCGGGAGAGGAGCAGAAACGAGGTGTAGCGTTGTTCGTTGTCGTCGAAGTTTGGGATCGAGACACGTGTAGTCGTCTGTGCATCGTGATGTGCATTGGAGAGAGACAACCTGCTGCAGCGCGCGAATTATTTAATTGTTTGTAATATTGTTTGTCATGTTTGTTTGCTTATGTGTCGAATATAAGTCGTTACTCTCTACAAAATGCAGTCCTCTGTTGTTGTTCATGTGTTCTTGTGTGTACCCTGGGCTTATATCTCACACTTCTAATGGGACCTTGTTCAGGTCTAAGATAATCATGCAATCATGCACACGTAATTGGCCCATTTGTTGTTTGTGGTTAGGTTCCATTGCAGGGTAAAATGAGTGCAAAAATGACTGGACATTGTGAAAAGCACTTTATAAGGCAATAGGGAACCCCGATCACGCAGACCACGCGAGAATATACGCGTGGGTTTGAACTGATAGTACACCGACGCCACCTATTATTCATGACGATTCAAGGTGTGATTGGCAGTGCTTGGTGAACCGCATCTCTCGAGCGATGAGCCTCTATAGGTGTCACGTCTGCTCTATCAGTTTCACGTGACCACTTGGCGCTCCCCATTCTACTGACTGGTTCGACAAAGCAATTCGCTGGCTACGCCGTTTTTTTTGCCTGGCGGCGAGCCCATGCACCATTGCGTCGAGGCAACGAAATGAAATACGCGTTCTCACGCTGTCGGAAAACGACAAATAGCCTCTTTCTTCGTTCACCTCTAAAAGGCTCCGCACACCAGCGATTTTTCGAGCGATTTTCTAGGCGACCGGCCTTGCGACCACAGAAGCGACTAACATATTTTCAGTTTTTACAATTTTTGCTGACTCGATTGCGACAAATGCCTCCTTGGACGATCAGTGATGTGGTGGAAAACATCACTGATCCATCCCAAAGGTAAATATCGCAGGCGACGTAAAAGTCGCGTCGGTAGTCGCCCCCCATTTTAGTCGCTAGTGTGCGGAGCCCTTAAGGGCGGCTTTCCATTGGGACGTTTCGTGCGCGGAAACGCTCGAAGGCATATTTTTTCGCGCCGTGACCAATGACGCGGAAACAAACGATGCTTTTGATTTCCGTCCAATGGACGCCATAACCTGAGCTTACATCGGATGACACACGACACGAACACGCAGGCGAACAAAGGTTTCAACCAATCAAGGAGGCGGTAACACGGACCAAAACACCTACCGAAGAATTTGATTGGCGGAACGCCTACAGGACGCGCTGCGTACGCGCCAGCCTGTCACCGCCTTTACATCGAGGCACACGTGACACAAAGACGCAGGCGAACAAATGTTTCTTGGGGATGAATACTATGTGAAGCCATTGTTCGCCTGCGTGTTCGTGTCGCGTGTGCCTCGATATAAACTCAGCCTCAAGGCGGTGACAGACTAGCTCGTGCGTCCGCGCGCGTAAGGGGAAACGCTCAAAGGCGGCTTTCCATTGGAGCGTTTCCGCGCGCGATTTACAAGCGCGGCATCCTAGGAACCCAGGGCATTTGCACTCTGCATAGCGCGTTACAATGCTCTGGGGAAACCCACCCCGTTTCGGTGGGGAAGAGGGCTGTTCCCTCATGTGTACTCGCCAACTGGTAATTCACGAATAAACCGTGCAATGCAGCGGGGGATCGCCACTTGATGTAATGGGCAGACATCGCGCCTAGTGCTGCAACGTATGCACATAGATTTGGTTTTATGAGTTACCGGGTACCAGTCTCATAGCAATGTATCTCATTCCATGATTTATGCATGCTGTCGGAATGATAGCTGCCCCAATCACATGAACTGGATCATACCTTCGTGTTTTGAACCCGTCGATACTTACTCGTTATCTAGATAATCCGAGAGAATCATTTTGACGCGAAGTTAATTCAGGAATATTAAAAAATGCAGCGAGTTAGTCAGCGAATCGAGGAATTTTTAAAACTGCCATATTTGGGAATGACCATGGCGGGATAGATGCTTCGCTGTGATTGGTTGTATTCAGCGACAGATTTTCTGTCGCTAGTTCCACAGCAAAATGGCGCCAATTTCAACAGGGCCTCGGACGTGCGAGTAGGGGAGCGCGTTTTAGAGGACCTGTTGCAAGAGGATGCACGTGCGGAGGCAAGCGAGACGCATGCGAGTTTTGTAATCTTTTCCATTCACGCGTTACGACACAGATGGTTGGCGCCGATCAACATGTGCGTTCAGCGCACGAGTTGGCAATGAAATGGTCCATGGACCATGTGCTCACCCATTTGGACAGAATGGTGTAATGAGAGAGAGAGACGTACATGTCAGTTATGAGCAATCTGGGTCAAGTCATTCCCAAGTTGCAGGACCTCAATGATTGCTGGGTTATGCCACCTGGCGGCCAAAAATTCAAAGGTCATCTAGAGGGAGCTACATATCACATTTGAGCGCTCTGGGTCAAGTCGTTCCTGAGTTATAGCACATTTGATGATTTTTGGGTTGTGCCACCTGGCGGCCATATTGGAAATTTAATCAGGCTGAAATTTGACGTGCTTGTAAAGGTCACCGAGAGGGAGGTAAATATCAAGTTTGAGCACTCCGGGTCATGCCGTTCCTGAGTTATAGCACTTGGATGATTTTCAGGATACGCCACCTGGCATCCATATTGGATGTCCGATCGGACCAAAACTCGGTATTTTTGAAGGTAGCCCTCTAATACATGTTTATGCAAGATATCAAGATGCTCGGTGAAATAATGAAGAACTGTGGCAGGTTCGTTACTTTTCTTGAACTTTGACCTCTGTGACCTTGCAAATTGTGTCAAATCAAAAACCCGGGTGATATGTCGTGTATCCTCATCAGATGTACCTATGATAAAAATTTCGTGATGATCCGATCAACGGTTAAGGCAAAACTGCACTTTAAAGGTTTTCGGTTTATCCCCCTGGTGGCCAAGTTAGGAATCAGATCGGACCGAAACTTGGTGTCTGAGGTCATCTGACCTAGGGGCACATATGTGTGAAGTTTGAAGTCAATAGCTCCTGTCGTTCACCATCAGTTTGCAAACAGGATGTATGTACTGTAGTTCATTGAATAGCCACTAGATGGCTCCATTTGAAATGGACAAAAAGTGCAATAACTAACTTATTATTCGACGGATCATCACCAAATTTGTATCATAGGTACATCTAATGCAGATACATGATATATTGTACGGGTTTTCAAGTTGAACAACGTTTATCGGTCACACAGGTCAAAGTTCCATTTTCCAAAATAGCCACGAAACGTGCCACCCAACAATGAAATTTTGAACTTTGACCTCTGTGACCTTGAAAATTACGTCAAATCAAAAACCCGGGTGATATGTCGTGTATCCTCATAAGATGTACCTACGATAAAAATTTGGTTAAGGTGAAACTGTACTTTAAAGGTTTTCGGTTTATCCCCCGTGGTGGCCAAGCCAGGAATCAGATCGGACCGAAACTTGGTGTCATAGGTCATCTGACCTAGGGGTATATATGTACCAAGTTTCAGATCAATAGCTCCAGCGGTTACGAAACGTCCCCTGCTAACGGACGACGACGGACGCTACACCATTGTAAAGAGCTCACGGGTGAGCTAAAAAGTCGATTCGAGATCGACTTTTTTCACCGCGCGACCTCTCGCTCGCGAGAAGAAAAAGTCGATCCTCTCGCGATTGCCGAAACGCGTTCATGGAAACTGCTGAATGAAAATGAATTGGATCGACCTTTCCGCCGGCCAGAACTCCACGCGCGTTGGGAAACGCTCCAATGGAAAGCAGGCCTTACATGTATGTCAGAAATGAATGTCTCCCATGTTGAAAATTGGCATACTTACAAACCGAGAGAATCTCGTTTCAATGGAAAGAAGCAGTAGCCCCTCCTCTTCAGCTCCAACACATACTCGTCCTCGGCTTCGGCTGCAAATGCAGCAGCAAACAGCACAAGAATGATAAACAGGGTCGTCTTCATATCAAAATGTTGGCGGGTCTCGACTTGCGTGCCTCTCCTCCAGTGTCGACAGTCGAATTGTGATCTACCAGTGGTATTCAGGTATTCGTCTCCTCCAATTAACAATGCTGAAGCAGCTGTCAACAAATGAAAATTCGGTGGAGTGGCACAGTTACTAATTTTAAGCACCATAATGACACTTTTGAATACTGGGGAAGGACTGGAGATTTCGAGTAATGGTCGAAATCCAGGCCCATATTCATAAAACTTTCTTGCTGGGCAGACAAAATTGGCAACCAACTGAGCTAGGAAGGTTTTAAGAATATGTACACCTATGACAAAAATAAATGGACAGCATTTTTTGGTTCACGTGGGCCTAAGGTTCCTTAAAGTGACCATTATATTGGGTCCAAATTGAGCTTTCAACGGATTTTTCGGCACTGAAGCGCATTAAGTGTATGCTTCCGTTCCGGAGATATGGCCATTTTGTCACAACATGTCGGATTTGCACTTTGGAGTCTGTCAATCTAGACCCCGGGACAAAGTTTAAAATGCAATTTCACCGAGGTTTCTCCAAACGGGGGGGGGGGGTAAAAAAAAATATGCAAAGATGACATCGATCGGTCCACTGGTTACGAGTCTATGTCAGTTTGAAAGGGTGTGTGGTACAGGTCAAACTCGCCAAACGGCGAGATCCGTCCCGAAAGAGTAAACGGTTGAAGTCGACTAAAATATGAGCTTGGGACAAATTTGTGTTACTTACCGTTATCGGTCAGTGTTGTTTCACGTAGATGTGTTCCGGAGAATGGCTTGTTCCAGTATGGTGGAGAGAGTTTATCGCATGCCTTTTAAAATGATTCGATTCGAGTCGCTGGTGAACAGGTGCACATCCATAGATCTTATGCTCAAAATGCCAACTATATGCAAATGAAGGCAGGATGGATTAACAGATGGGCGAGATGCTGCCTCCCTCCCCAAGGTCAAAAGTATGAAGAGAGCGGGAACGGTGAGGTTAAATTTAGTGTTTCCTACCAAACGATAGGTGTAGGGCGCGTCGACTTGTACAGATGAAGTGTTATGGAAGGACACTCAAAGAGTAGATGGATTAACAGATGGTCGAGATGACGCCTCCCTCTTCCCCAAGGTCAAAAGTATGAAGAGAGAGAGGGAACGGAGAGGTTCAATTTAGTGTTCCTACATAGCGATACATGTGCACCTAAAATGTAGGTGCACGGCGCATCGGTTTGTGGAGACGAAAATTCATGGAGAGACACTCAAACAACAGCTGGATTGACAGCTGGACGAGATGCTGCCTCCCTCTTCCCCAAGGTCAAAAGCATGAAGAGAGAGGGAACGGATATGTGTAGGGGCGCATCTCGATTTGTGGAGATGAAAATTCATGGAGAGACACTCAAACAACAGGTGGATTAACAGCTGGACGAGAGTGCTGGATCCTTATTCTGCAAACTCAAGAGACTGGCAATGGAGCGGTTCTAAAGCCATTCTCTATGGAATTTACTTTCAGCGTTTCAGGAGAGTGCAGGTAAAGGTCCCATTGTGATGGTTCCCAATGCTTGCCGTATACATATTTCAGAGAATCAAGCCCTACTTTGGAGCAGACAGTGGCAAAACCACAGGCAGAGCCATAGCGTGCAGTTCTCTGGGGGAGAACCTTCTAAAAGGGTTCTATATAGAACCCTGTAGGTCCACAAAGAACCGTTAAAGGTTCCAACTAGAACCCTAAGGTTCCAATGGGGTACCTGCACAACTTTCTATCCCACCAGATGTCTCTAGTAGTACTCGGTCCAATGCTATACGCAAAATGCATAGAGCCAACCTGTTTTTGCTGAATACTGAGAAAACGGTCCATTAAATCCACCAGCATGCAGTGGTGGTCTTTTCTCAGTCTTTTCTTGAGTTTCAGATTGTAAAGTTCCACTTGAAAAAGACCCCGGTTGGGGTCGAAAAATCGTGAATTCTGGAGATTGACTTCTTGCTTACTACAACATGCAGTGGGAAAGTTCTTCATAATTCTAAAATACATTCTGACTATTCTTGAATACCTCAATTTAAGGAGGTAGGCCCTGCTCATATGAAAATTAGCCTCATAGTTTGGACTTAGGGCCGTATTCTAGAACGTTCCTTAACATTAAGGTCCACCTTAAATCTATTGTTCTCGATGGTTTTACAATAGACTTAAGGTCGACCTTAACGTTAAGGAACGTTCTAGAATACGGGTCCTAGTCTGTAAATTCGTTCACTTTTTGAGTCATTTCTCATATGAGTGGAGTTTTACCTGCTCATGAAAAACGTTTTAACTCCTGACCATTTTATTAATTATCCAAACAGAAAATAATCTCTCGCTGCATGTTGTATGATTAATCAAATAATAAAGGAGTTAGAGGCCAGAAAACTGTTTTGGCAATGCATTCTCCCTCGTCATTCGGACCTAGTTACTACTAGAGACATCTATTAGTGTTAGTTGTGCAGGTATCCCATTGGAACCATTAAGGGTTCTTTGTTGACCTATAGGGTTCTATATAGGACCATTTTAGAGGGTTCTCCCCCAGTGCCAAGCAAAGGTTCCTTTACGAACCTTTTTTTCTAAGAGTAGTAGGCTACACACATAACACTAACGTGGGCGAACATACCCACTTTCTGAATTAGCGACAGGGTTCACGAAGTGACGTTCAGATCATACAATGAGATGCAGTTACTAGGTGTTTTAGACAGCGGAAAAAATCGATAGCGGGACAAGTCCTTACTTCCAAACAGAGAAAACCTGTGTAAACGTTTTTAAAAAATGGAGAAAAACTGTTGTGAACCACTACCCGGGCTCGAACCATGGCCGTCGGCAATCGACAATAGCCGCAATGCTGAACCCACTGCGAATACTGTAGGCCCTATCTCGTGATACAATTCGGATTCTTAAAACCCAACTGCGGTGGTGGCCTATATTCACCATCAACACTGACCCCAATTATCAACTCATCCATAGGCAGATCTCCTCAATACACTACCTGTATCCCACTGTAGTCTGCAAAGGTAGGTACGGTCCAATCATGTCCATAAACAAACGTGATGGCGTCGTCTGCTGCGGCAATTTCTGGTGCATTTCTACTGAATTGTAGTCATTGGTGCAACAGTTTGTCTTGGAATTAAATAGGTAACACAATCTCAATACAACTGATCCTATGATATCGGTAGGCCTATATTTTGCTAATTTCTTTCTGTGCCTCGGTTCTTTTTTCCACAAACGAGCCGTGTGTACATGTCCTCCTGTCTATGTATACAATCTTCCATACATCGCGATCGTCGCCCAAACAAAAAGTGTTGATTTTTCGAAAAATACGCGAATGATACGTCGTAGGCCTAAATTCTCCTACACGAGACACTACTTGGCGTCACACTACACCTATCAGTGAAATTTCGTGCCAATTGGTGCAGTAATAAGTGACTTAACCCTTGTGACAAGAAGTGATCTGGTACGAAAATAACGTCACTTCGTAAACAATACAGCGTCAAGGCCATTTTAGTTAGTAGGCCTACCATGTTAGAGATAACGCCAAAATGGTAGAAACGGTGTTTGGAACAACCCAGCCTGGTCATTGGGGCGATCGGTATACTGAAACCCATCCGATATCTTGGTTTGTTTGTCATGGCCAATACAGTAGACCGGAAAGTAGGCCTATTTATGGCATCACGGTCGCCTGTTGGCCTGGCCGGATCGTAGTGGCCTTTTCCTATTACATACACAACGGTTTCCATAATCTTACGACAGTTTTGATAGATTCCCAACTCGCACGAGACGTTGGCAAACGTGATCATAAAGATTGGTCTGCAGACCAAGATTTTGCCAAGATTTGGCGACCCATAGCATCATGCACTCTGGACTTCATGACAACCCACAGTACAGTTCATCGTCAATTGGTGCATAGTGTGGTTTAAGTCATCATGACCGTCATACTAGGGAGGTTTAGAAATCAAACGATAAATGTAAACGTTAACGACAATGTTATTTTTGTACCGGAAATGCAGTAATAAAATCTGGTTAATTGTGTAGTATAAAAATATAAAAATAACGTTGTCGTAAAGTTTATGTTTATCGTTTGATTTTTAAACCTCCCAAATGTCGATTTCGAAACGATAATCGTATGTGCTCGTGAAAGACAATGGAGAGCTTCTGCAAGCGCCCGGTTAGGCCATACGACTACGTTTATCTATTGTTTGGGTGCACTCACACAATAGATAAACGTAGTCGAAGAGCCTAACCGGGCGCTTGCAGAAGCTCTCTATTGTCAGTGTGACGTCATAGAGGATGACTGTGAAGCTTCGTGTCGGTCTGTCGACTTGTCGACTGTCGACTTGTCGACCAGTGGAGTCGAGGCATTGTCGACTTGTCGACCAGTGGAGTCGAGGCATTGTCGACTGTCGACCAGTGGAGTCGAGGAAATTTATTTATTTATCGTGAGCGCCATCGGAGAACCTGAGCAGCAAGTATTGGAAACAACCAGGCAACAGTAGTGAACCAGATCACAACCTCCATAGACTGCGTGCGGAGGGAACTATTTTTTGGTGGACGGGAATATTCAAGTCAGGCCTCACCTACAAACTAGACGAACTGGCGCAGGAGGCATATGATCAGGTGGTGGATAGTTATGCAGAATTCATAACAGACAAATATGCTAACGCGGATGAAGAAGAAGGTGAGGTGACGTTGAAAAAAAACACCAAACATTAACAAACAAACCATCAATAGGCTAGGGGGCCTAGGCCTACTATCATTTGCAAGGCCTAGGCCTAGGGCCTAGGGCCTATTCATACAACGCGATCATTATTTTTATTACGATCGTTTTAGGGGATTGGCATTTTATGGGGTCCCTTATGACAATCTTCATTTTACCATGGTAATTTCGCACGGTAAAGGACAGTTTACCATGGTATAAGTGGCTTTCACCATGGTAAACCTTCTTTTACCGTGCGAAATTACCATTCACCATGGTAAAATGGAGAATATTTTTTATAAGGGGTTAGTGTTAGGGTGGTTAGCTTCAAGGATTAAGGCACAGGGACTTGAGGCATGCATTGCAGGGGTGGTGAGCGTGTTACAGCGGTCCAATAACAAACCCCCGAGTAATGCCCCGGTATACTGACGTATACCTAGTAGAAAATAACAAGGGATACAACTTCAAACAAGACCCCATTCGGACATTTTCACTTCAACGATCTGCCGAGAAGCCAAATCTCAACCAAATTTCACAAACAAGGTACCGTTTTGAAGCTGAGAATGTATAGATTCAAAATAAATTTATTTCAAATCTTGATACCGTACATTGATTTGGGCACTCGAAAGTGCAAAAACCTCCCGATTTTCCCTGTGCGAATGAATTCGGCCCAGGAAATCAGGCCCCGACGATCCACAAAAGTGAAGAGATCTCCACAACCACACGGCCGATTGGGATGAAACGCATATCAATTCCAACAGAAGAAAGATTCAAAACTAACTTACCACCACTTGAGGGAATTTAATCCTAATCCAACTGTGTTTTTGACAACTTTTCAATGAAAAAGTCGGCCAAAATGGTCAAGAAATCATTAACTGGCTGATCACGCCGGACTCAATACGATCTCGCTGCTGATTGGTCAAAAAGAATTTGAAAAATTATAATTATATTTTCGGGTATTTTTCGACCAATCAGCAGCGAGATTGCTTGCGTGTGCACAAAGTCGTCCAGCTGATCATGTTGACATGATATTTTTGGCCGACATTTTCGTTGAAAAGTTGTGAAAAACACAGTTGGATTAAGATTAAATTCTCAAACAAAAAGTGTTGATTTTTCGAAAAATACGCGAATGATACGTCGTAGGCCTAACTTCTCCTAGCCTACACGAGACACTACTTGGCGTCACACTACACCTATTAGTGAAATTTCGTGCCAATTGGTGCAGTAATAAGTGACTTAACCCTTGTGACAAGAAGTGATCTGGTACGAAAATAACGTCACTTCGTGAACAATACAGCGTCAAGGCCATTTTAGTTAGTACCATGTTAGAGATAACGCCAAAATGGTAGAAACGGTGTTTGGAACAACCCAGCCTGGTCATTGGGGCGATCGGTATACTGAAACCCATCCGATATCTTGGTTTGTTTGTCATGGCCAATACAGTAGACCGGAAAGTAGGCCTATTTATGGCATCACGGTCGCCTGTTGGCCTGGCCGGACCGTAGTGGCCTTTTCCTATTACATACACAACGGCTTCCATAATCTTACGACAGTTTTGATAGATTCCCAACTCGCGCGAGACGTTGGCAAACGTGATCATAAAGATTGGTCTGCAGACCAAGATTTGGCGACCCATAGCATCATGCACTCTGGACTTCACGACAACCCACAGTACAGTTCATCGTCAACTGGTGCATAGTGTGGTTTAAGTCATCATGACCGTCATACTAGGGAGGTTTAGAAATCAAACGATAAATGTAAACGTTAACGACAATGTTATTTTTGTACCGGAAATGCAGTAATAAAATCTGGTTAATTGTATAGTATAAAAATATAAAAATAACGTTGTCGTAAAGTTTATGTTTGATTTTTAAACCTCCCAAATGTCAATTTCGAAACGATAATCGTGTGTGCTCGTGAAAGACAATAGAGAGCTTCTGCAAGCGCCCGGTTAGGCCATACGACTACGTTTATCTATTGTTTGGGTGCACTCACACAATAGATAAACGTAGTCGAAGAGCCTAACCGGCCGCTTGCAGAAGCTCTCTATTGTCAGTGTGACGTCATAGAGGATGACTGTGAAGCTTCGTGTCGGTCTGTCGACTTGTCGACTGTCGACTTGTCGACCAGTGGAGTCGAGGCATTGTCGACTTGTCGACTGTCGACCTGTCGACCAGTGGAGTGGAGGAAATTTATTTATTTAACGTGAGCGCCATCGGAGAACCTGAGCGGCAAGTATTGGAAACAACCAGGCAACAGTAGTGAACCAGATCACAACCTCCATAGACTGCGTGCGGAGGGAACTATTTTTTGGTGGACGGGAATATTCAAGTCAGGCCTCACCTACAAACTAGACGAACTGGCGCAGGAGGCATATGATCAGGTGGTGGATAACGTGGATGAAGAAGAAGGTGAGGTGACGTTGAAAAAAAAACACCAAACATTAACAAACAAACCATCAATAGGCTAGGGGGCCTAGGCCTACTATCATTTGCAAGGCCTAGGCCTAGGGCCTATTCATACATGTACAACGCGATCATTATTTTTATTACGATCGTTTTAGGGGATTGGCATTTTATGGGGTTAGTGTTAGGGTGTTTAGCTTCAAGGATTAAGGTAGAGTAAGTTTAAGGGTTACCGTACCTGGTTAGGGTTAGGGTCAGTGTTAGGGGCCAAATCTGTAATGGATATCGTCGTAAGGGCATTGAATTGAAAATGCATTAGGAGTTCGTCGTAAAAATTGCCGTCATAAAGTTCAGCATGCCAGATTAGACTTCAAACACCAACATCCAATTTGCAGATAACAAAGAAAATCTTCCACCATCAACACAAGCTGAAGACCTTCACATGTTCACAAGTAAGGACACAGTTCACGTACTGCGCCTGGCAGCAATAATCCACATAATGAATCAGTACATATCCAAGGCCTTGAATCCAAACTTACAGCAGGATGAAGACAGAACAATTATTGCTGCCAACACACTGCATAGAGCGAGAACACTGTTCAACGCAATCGCACAACAACGAGGAATCTTCATGCAGGTAATAAAAATAAGGTCCAAATGCATATTTAAATAAACGGACCTACACAGTTTCAACTTTTCATCATAAAATCATGGAGCTATCATCCAGTCCAACCTGCTCCGACTCCTCTCCATACTGTTACGGCCGTAGCCATAGTGTAGGCCGTGGAAGCTACAGACAAGCCAGAATGCAGAGCTTTAGCTCCATGATAAAATCTACACATCAAAAGAAACTTCCTTTATCTCGTAAATGGACAACGATGAACGCGACTTTAAAAAAATTAAATATTGCAGTTAATTATTAAATTATATTCTTTCTCTAGGCAGTGAACAATTCAAAAAGGAAAGAACTAAGATCAAAGATAGGAAAGGTGAAGACACTCCGTGAAAAAGTTGTCAGATGCATAACTAATCTAAAGGGGCCAATTGTTGGGATTCGCACAATTCAGAGGCATATCAAAGGATCACTCATCGACAACATCAAATGTACGTGTACTTGTAATAATTTATTTTCAACAAAAATAGCCACCATCACTTCCAAATCAGTATGTCTGGTTATAAAAGTAATTTGTTTTTACTCAAAAAAACACTTAATAATCAAGGAAACTGATTTTAACATTCTTTTCCACAGGCGAAATTGAACAACTTCAACAACAAGAAGAGGTCCGGATTTGCTCCCACCAACGTAGCCAGTGCGTAATGAAGCTGGAGCCAAGTACTCTTAGCGACAACACAGTATTCACAAACAAAGAGGACTACGCTACAAGTTTCTACAGGCATGGAGAATTAAACAACAATGTACTAGCCCTCCATTTCCAGCACGAAATGTTCTTAAATACACTGAAATAGGCTGTCGGCATTATTCCAAATTCGCGCCATTATCTGACGTCATCAAAACTGGGTGACGATAATGGCACATGACTGACGTTGCTCGGCAACGCGCCTTTAAGGTCGACTTAATAAAGCAAAGTTGACTGCCGAAAGAATGATTGAAGCAAACAGGCACTCAACGCCAATACGTGGAGGTCGATTATATACGGCCATAAACCTATCATAAACTGTTCTGAAAGTTCGCAAATTTTTATCACATAGTATTCTAACTGTTGTAAACAATTTTACTGTTAAAATTATATATTTGTAAAATGTAAAAAATTAATAAACTTAAAAAAATTATTGTTAAAATTATATATTTGTAAAATGTAAAAAAGTAATAAATAGTACTTGTATAAATGTCAACCTGTAAACTTGTCGACTAATCAACTTGTCCACATGTCAACCTTTCCATCTGTCAAACTGTCGACTTGTCCACCTGTTTAATTGTCAACCTGTCCACCTGTCTACCTGTCCACCTGCCCACCTGTCAACTTGTCAACCTGTCCACCTGTCAACCTGTCACCTTGTCAACCTGTCTACAAGTCAACCATTTTAACCCTGACATTAAAAATAATATTTGGATGCAAAAAAGTAGTTCCATGCACTAAAAAAAGGAAACTGGAAATTTAATAAATTATGCAAATCATCAACATAATTAAATCTGTCTACGCATGCGCTGAAAAATGGACGGGGATAATCAAGTCGCTTCGTAGGTGAGTCCATCTTTGTGGTCTTGAAATATCTTGGAGAAGACTTGAGCAAAATCTTGGAGGGGATTGTCCCTAAATAAGGTTGTGTGTTCCCGGACTACCGATGACGGGTACATTATGGGCTTGATGGCGAATACTAGAAATCTGTCCAGCAATCCATCTCCTCCATGTAGTCTGTTCAGTTCGTGGATAAATGGTTCTGGTTGAATTGGCACAAAGGCAGACATAGATGTTGAGTTGAACCCCCTACTGCCTGACGATAGTGCTGTAAAGTCGCCATTCCCTGACCACATTTTACAGAGTAGAGATCTTTCTCCTTCACCTTTTCATTGCTTTGTCTGGATTGATGTAAGCCATCTGTGGCCTTCGTCGGTGGTGATGAATCCGTAACCAGCATTACTTTCTTGATGCTTGTGAATGCCGGCGGTGGTGTAGTTTTCTAACTGTATGACGTTTCCAGTGTCTTTGCTGTATGCCTGAAGCACTGGTTGGATGACTTTGTCGAAAGCTGTTGACTTACCCCCTGCTGGGGCAGAAATTGCCAAAATGTAGGTGTTGAGAGTTGTCTTGAAGCCTGATGCTGGGTGTTCAACTTTAGTGAATGGACCGCTGAAAGCTGCCGTCATGGATATGAGTGCAGGTATCACCCAAGTTCCTTGAACAATTTGTAGATTTCTCTAAAATGTTTAGCCAGTCTAAGACATCATCTTCTAAGATGTTTGTCCAGTCGATTTTAACGGAGTAGGCCTTGCGGTAAACATTAAAAATGTCTTCCTCGTCGTATCTCTTGGACGTCATGTTGTTGCCGGTGGTGCCTGAATGACATGAATGACGTGAATGATCATGATGATATTGTTCAATTTGCACACTGACGTTTCAACGTCACAACGCCAAACGGACATGACGGACGTTCAGTGTGAATGTGGCGTCATCAGAACGCGTTGGGCCTCGGTGACGTCATCATTCAAGTAAGTTGTGTCATCATGCATGTCATGTCATGATGTGTGTGTTCATGTTGCATTGCTTTTATTACGTTTCTGGTTTTGAAAAATGTAAATCGCTGTAATTTGTACATGAACATGGAAATGATGGAGGGGACTAGGCCTGTTTTATCTAGGCCTAATCAGTTCAGTGTTGCTGGATGCCACCGAAGCAGGACAGTAGACGAACTTTTGTCTGCCGGAGATGTCTGGATGCCAAGTTATGAGGCGAAAAGACGCCGATCTGGGTGATGACATATTCTTTCTTGTTGGAGAACGTTTTGAATACGAAAAGTAACACTATCAATTGGTGTATGGATTGGGGACTTTTGAGTAAGAGTCAGCGATGTGAACAGTCTGGATTCTCCATGACACTTCATCGAGATTCTGGTTCTAGAGCTTCCTCGGATGTTCTTCTGTGGTCTTGTAGAAGACAAGTGAACAAGGTGCGACATAAGTGTTCGACAGTGGAGCGAGAAACAAGTTATTCATGAAAATGGTCTTTGCAACCGAACGGTCGTAGATTGGTATAACTTCAGCAGAGAAGTGACGAACGAGGTTGTGTAGAAGTCAAGCGAAAAGTTGGGTGGAGCGGACAAGATTGTGGAGATAGATGAATCCAAATTTGGTCATCGGAAATACCACAGGTAGGCAAAAGAGGTGTTCTATAAATTCCACGCTGTTCATTGCACTTTATGTATGGGTATTAACTGAAGTCTGCATCATTCAAGATGATAATTAAGTTAATTAACATTTTTATTTATTTTTAATTCACATTTTTCAGGGGCCACCGAGTTGAAGGTCAATGGGTCTTTGGTGGATTGGAGCGGGACAGTGGTAGGATGTTTATGGTTCCAGTTGAGACAAGAGGCACGGACGTCCTTCTTCCAATAATCCGCAACTGGATTTTGCCAGGCACGACAATCATATCTGATTGTTGGAAAGTCCAAGATACAGATAGAATATTTGACTGGGGACAGTCGAAATGAACCTCGTTTCAACTGAACACATTTCAGTCTCAAATAGAGACCACTGTTAACTCATATCGAGAGGGCCGTCATCTCAGCTGGCAGATTTGACTTGAGACAGTCCTATCTCAACATGAAACATAAGTTATTCGTACTGAGATTCAAAGATCTCAACTTGAGATGCAAAAGTAACTTCTTTTACGGACAAGCGTTCAAGACATTTTTATTTCAAGCTGAGATGAATATTTTTCTGTGTGTGATACCCGGGTCATTGTCAAAATTGATATATCAAAGGATGAGATTTTGTCTGTCACAATCTGTGTCGCTCAAACAACTTGTTTGATAACAAATATCACGTGACCTGGAAACTCGACGTGGGCAAATTTAGTTGCAATACCATCCCGGGGGGGGGGGGGGGGGGGGGGGG